>PVHT020000141.1:31244264-31354964 GCA_004024745.2 Catagonus wagneri | reverse complement strand
TTGCTCAGTGGGTTAACGATCCGGCGTTGCCGTGAGCTGTGGTGTAGGTTGCAGATGCGGCTCGGATCCTGCGTTGCTGTGGCTGCGGCGCAGGCCAGTGGCCACAGCTCCGATTAGACCCCTAGCCTGGGAACCTCCACATGCCGCGGGTGCGGCCATAAACCCACGGCCATAAAATGACAAAAGGCAAAAAAAAAAAAAAAAAAAAAAAGATAGGCCTTGATTCTTTGGAGAAATGTGTTGTCCATTGCTTTACTCTGGTTATACAGACATAACTCAGAAGATCCTACAAATTTCCAGAGAGTCTACAGTACGAAGAAGTCTGAATAGTTGAGAATAACTCACTTTGAAAATATTTCTGTCCTCTTATGCAAAGAAGCTCACCCACCAGTGTACTGCAAAGCATGAAAGGATCATCTTGGATATACCTCTATGCTTGGAGCTGAATGATTCTCATCATGGTGAACAAATTCTTGGATTGTATGAACTTGCTTCATTAGGAGGTCACAGTAGAGGCGAAGTTCAGACATTTTGGTTTTCAGAGATTCACTGGTTTCACTTATTTCTAAAAGGAACATATATAAACACTCAATTAGATCATTTTTATATTTCAGGGGCAAAACAACGAAACGGAATCATTAAAAAGTAAGGCAACATGTAAATAGCTTACGAGGTATGAGACCTTAGAAATAGGATACAAGGGCCCTGAGGAAACGCTTCTCTTTAGAGAACTAGAAAAAAACTGGTAGTCATATGTGTGATGTGAAGTTTAGGTAGATTAATTTCTAGAGACAGGGTAATAACACTGAATGCTTTATATGGGATATTTCCATTCTATTACTCATCTTTTGATAAGTTCATTATTTGGATAAATTCTTATATTTCTTTTTTTGTGAATGGGCTTTTCTTAGCCTTTACACATTTTTCCAGTTTTGACGTTTCGTTTTTCTCTTAGAAATATGATTGATAAATTGGTATTTTATTAGAATTCTTATGTATTAAAAATACCAATATTTCAACCGGTCCTAAATACTATAAATACTTTTCAAGATCTGTCAGCTTTCTCTCAATTTTCCTTACTGTATTATTTTACAATATTATTTTCACATAATATTGTTGTAAGAATTCTTTTAAGAGCATACTTTCTTTTCTTTAATATCTGTAGACAGGCTAAACATCCAGCCATAATCTCAGCCACTCACTCACCAATACCTTCTAAATGAGCTGTGTGAGCATCAAAGGAGAAAAAGTATACACAGCAGACACTGGTGCTTCTCCATATTCTTCGAGCCAGTGGCACTGCTTTGTGGTACTAGCCATGAAGCTCCACTAACCAGAGGGAACCAAAACAGCTCTACCTGCCCATTTAACCTAACCTAATTTTAATTGTAGTAAAATACCTGTAACAAATTTTACTGTTTTAATCATTTTTAAGAACATAGTTCGATGGCATCAAGTACATTCACATTCTTGTCCAACCATTACTACTATCCATCTACAGAATTTTTTTTTTTTTTTTGGCCCTAGCATGCATGTGCAGTAGCGTGATATGGAATCTTAGTTCCCAGACCAGAGACTGAAGCCAGGCCACAGCAGTGAAAGCGCCAAGTCCTAACCACTAGACCACCAGGGAACTCCCCGTCTCCAGAACTTTTTCCTTTTTTTTTTCTTTTGTCTTTTTGTCTTTTTAGGGTCACACCTGCGGCATATGGATGTTCCCAGGCTAGGGGTCTAATTGGAGCTGCAGCCGCTGGCCTACACCAGAGCCACAACCAATGCGGGATCCGAACCGTGTCTGCAACCTACACCACAATTCACGGCAACGCCAGATCCTTAACCCACTGAGCGAGACCAAGGATCAAACCTGCGTCCTCATGGATGCTAGTCGAGTTCACTAACTGCTGAGCCATGACGGGAAATCCCCAGAACTTTTTCATGTTCCCCAACTGACACTTTGTACATTAAATACTAACTCTCCACTCCCCTCTCTCCTAAGCTGTAGAAAGCACCATTCTTTCTGTCTCTATGAATATTTCTAGGTACCCTCATATAAGTGGAATCATACAACATCTGTCCTTTTGTGACTGGCTTATTTCACTTAGCATGTATTCAAGATTCATCAGTGTAGCATGCATCAGAATTTCCTTCCTTCTTAAGGCTTAATGATATTCTATCATGTGTATATACCATACTATGTTTATCCACTCATCTGTCTATAGACATTTGGGTTGTTTCTACCTTTTGGTTATTATGACTATTCATTTCTTCTTATCCTACCCTTAGCCATACTCCATCCATGACATTGGATATATGGATATATATCCTCTTTCATATATTTGAAAACTGTTATAAATTCAATCCTTAGCCTTCATTTTTCAATACTCATAATTTAGTTACTTTCACTAATTTAAGTAACTTCTACAGTTTTTTAATTATAAAATTAATACTCCGAAAATTATTGAAAATCAAAAAATATAGAAAAAATATCAAACTGCAATCTTACTACTAAAATATAAATACTGTTATTATTTTCATATAATATCTGCATATAATCAAATACCATAAGTTATTTGCTTTGCTTTTAAACTGGCAGTATTTGTACATGGCAAAATCAAAAGGTACAGTCAAAGGGTATACAGTGAAAAATGAATTCCCATGAATTCCCTTTCTAAAGGTTAACGACTTGACCAATTCTTATATATTTTTCCTGAGCTGGCCAAGGAATGGCTATGTAATTTTAAATCCTGCTTTTCTCAACTATCATTTAACTTTGGGCATCTTCTCCCATCATTAAAATTCCTTAAACATTTTAGTGACTACATAATATATCAACCTATGGTGGCACTATACAGGCTAATGTATTATTCCCCTAAATTTAAACCTTGGCAATGTTCATAAATTTTTTCACTATAATGAATATCTGTATACATAGTTCTTCTACATTCCTTTTTTTTTTTGCCTTTTGTCATTTTAGGGTCGCACCCATGGCATGTGGAGGTTCCCAGGCTAGAGGTCTAATCGGAGCTGTAGCCACTGGCCTACACCAGAGCCAGAGCAATGCCAGATCTGAGCCACGTCTGCGACCTACACCACAGCTCACGGCAACGCCGGATCATTAAGCCACTGAACAAGGCCAGGGATGGAACCCTCAACCTCATGGTTCCTAGTCAGATTCGTTAACCACTGCGCCACGACGGGAACTCCATAGTTCTTCTACATTCCTGATTATTTCTTTGGGACAAATTACTATAAGTGAACACGACAACTTACATTTAAGAAAATATTCTCAACCACAAAGGAAAAATTTGTAGTTACCTTTTTCTTTTTTAGTCCTAGTATCAGTCAAACAGGCTTTGGAGCTCCCCAGAGCAACCAGCCACCTTTGTCTTTCAGCTGCATTCACTGCCTTCATGTAAAAATGCTGCTCTCCTGGAATGATTAATTCCATTCTTGTGTTGTCTGCTGAATGGACTATGATGATAAACAAAGGGGAAATACAGTCATGGACTTAGATAATTTGGAGAGAATCAAATCATCACTTACACAGTATTAGATGTTTCACACCTAAAACAACAAACTATGATTCAGGATGGAGGCAATGCCACTTCCTAAGGGGCAATTAAGGGGCGCCCTCCAAGCTACTATTCCCACCTATACCCCTGCTGGCAGTGATGTCAAAGGGGCGGTAGCATACTGAAGAGAAAACAACAGCCAATTAACTACTGAAAAGTGAAATTTAAGAACTCCTTTGTACCATCTGTACCACCTTAAAATACATATGAACTGTCATACTTATCATACATTTTTTTTTTACGAATTTCCTTGAAAGCGGTCTGTGTTTTGGTACCCCACCCACCCATCCACAAGACTGGGAGAGTATCTGTCATGTACTTATCTAAGTGCAGTAAATGATAACTAAGGTCAGACAAATTGTCCTCAACTAATGAGCATCTCATAATCACCCAGAAAGCACGAGCATTTTTAAGATCTTCTCTTTCCCTCCACCCTCTTCCTCTTCCACAGCCCCTACCCCAGGATTTCTGACAAAAGAGAACTAACCAAAAATCATGCTGAGCCAGTCCTAAATCTTTGTTGCAAGATCGATTCGTGTTACACTATCACTAATGAATAGGTAATTACTCTGCTCAGAGCAGTGCTGGTGGAAGGGAAGAGAGAAAAAGGTGTCTGCTCTAACAGGGAACAGTTCTACTCAGGAAACAAACTGATACACTAAAAATAATCAAAACACCTAAATACTGAATTCTCTGATACAGAGACTTCATGTGTAATCATAATGAAAATTACAAAGAGGCAGGAAATTAAACAGTCTTCAAGAAGAAGGACTTGGAGTTCCCCTTGTGGCTCAGCAGAAATGAATCTGACTAGCATCCATGAGGACGCAGGCTCGACCCCTAGCCTTGCTCAGTGGGCTAAGGATCTGGCATTGCCGTGAGCTGTGGTGTAGGTTGCAGACACAGCTTGGATCTGGTGTTGCTGTGGCTGTGGTGTAGGCCAGCGGCTACACCTCCAATTTGATACCTAGCCTGGGAACTTCCATATGCCGCAGGTGTGGCCCTAAAAAGGCAAAACAAAAAGAAGGATTTGACGACAGCAGGATTTGGATAAGAAAAAAAAAAAATGTACAAGAAAAGCCCTAGATGAGGAACTGAACAGATGTTCAGGTTACTATAGCAAATAAGTGCCACGAAAGATATGCTATTTTATTATTCTACTTATATAGACCGTTCCTGGGTATAAATAGTGAAATATATAATCATACAACAATCGATGATGGGTACAAAAAAATTGGGGCTAGGATAAAACTACTAAAATCTCAAAGCCCCAAGAGTAATTCTTTTTTGTTTCTTGCTAATACTACTGAAAGCTCCAATAGCTACCTTAAAAGAAAATAATGCTGTAATTTCTAAAGATGTTGCTACAAAATGAAACTACAATAAGATTTTAGTTTCATTTTTAAATATAGCAGAATTAACGGCCATTAAGAAGTTCATCACTGGAAAAATAATAGAGGCCGCAGCCATTGAGGACATTTCCAAAGTGACTGTCTTTGATGACTCTGTGCTTCCCAAGCTGTACTTACACTGAAACTACATGACAGCCTCACAGCAAAATGGTCAGGAATCATTCTGGTGAAGCCCAGATAGCCCAAACATCCCCACCCCAGTTTAGACCGCAGATGCTGCCCTATGACCTCCACGAAAGCCCATTAAGGAGCTAAGCCCTTAAAGACTGAGAAAAACAGTCCTCTGAAAAAAAATATTAAAATGGAAATTATACTTTGGAAAAAAGTTTAGTATGTCATGTTGACGGTATGTACTCCTAAAGTGATGAGAATGGCACTTTACCTCTGTGATTTTCCTCCCTAAGACCTATTACCCAAGTCTAACCACGGGGAAAACATCAGATAAATTCCAACAGAGGGGCTCCCTACAAATATCCCTGACCGACACTCCTCAAAACTTCCAAGATCATTTAAAAAAAGAAAAGGAAAACATCTGTAAGCATCCTGAAGAGCTTATCTCCAACTCAGCAAAGAACCAGAGTTTATGACTCTGACTTTATACTTTATCAAAAACTTGTACTGGTCTCATCATCTTTAGAGTTCAGCTTCCAATCTTTACAACCCCTTGCTACAGGAATGAAAGAGAACACGTGTAGACCTGGCATGCACACTAACGTGGCATCCACAAAACACTTTTTCAAGTCCAAGTTGGAAGATGAGAACTAGTACTTCAAATATCGATTCTAAGTATATTTATAAAGGGAGAAATATCAAACTCAGTGCTTAACAATGAAATATTAAACACAGTGCAACTCCTGAATGCTAAGGAAATAAATGGTATTAAATGATTCCTACCTGGTTAGAAACGCTTTTCTCTTTATTCAGTATGCTGAAAAACCCCTTACTTACCTAACTTCAAATGCATCTCATTCCATACAATCACTTACCTTTAATTTCACAAACTGCCATCTTTATACTTCCTTTACTCCCTTTGCAAACATCATCTTGTGAATCATAGTAGGACAGGATTCCATTATCTAAAACAAACCATCGAGGCTGCCAACCTACAAAGGCCATATATAACAAAAGATCAATAAAAAAAACTACTTTCTTCACATAGAAAGCTATAATTTCAACATTTACCATCCATGTCATTTCTTGGTTCTAATAAAACATTCTGACAATGAAGTTTTTAATTGCCAGCCAGGGCTTGCTCAAAATACTCTTGCATCAATCTCCATTTTATTGGGAGAGATTTCTGTAGAAACCTCTATATCAGCACACATATGGGGGATGATACCTTATTCTGGCTCATAACCTTCTCATTAACAACCCATCAGACCCATCTTCAATAAAATCCCCACACAGGGAGCTACATGACTGCCCCTTTTTTCTAAGGGAAACAGAGCTGGGTCATGATGTAATGGAAAAAGGAATAGAACACACTGATTCTAGCCCCAGTTCTACTCTCTTTCTTTAGTTGAGTAAACTGGGACAGGTCTTTTCATGTCAATAAATATCAAAAATTCCCAGTCTCCGAAATAAGTAGATTGAACATGATTTCTCAGGTGCCACCTAGCCCTCTAATTCTGCAATGTGATCTTCCTCTCTCCTATAAAATACTTTGTCTAAGACAACTCCCTTGCACAGAATGAGTGCTCAAAGAATTCCAGTCTCTCACACAGAAGTTGCATACCATGTACTAAGAGCATGGACTCCCACCACTCCTCTCTCCTTGCCCTGCTATTGCACAGCTTGGGCAGAAATGCCAGAACCAGCAGTCATTCATTTAATTAGTATTTATTCAGTGACCATAGTGCACAACTATCACAGACTTGGCTCCAGTGCAAAGCTGGAGATGAGAATGGTGGCTTTCCTTGAAGGTCAACCCCCACTCTTGCAAGCCAAACTCAGTGTTCCCTGAAATCTTATCAAGCATGCTATTAATTTACAACAGTTCACTGATTAATAACACGGTGATCATGCTGAAGGCAGTGTGACTGCCCTTGTTCTTTCTGTGACTATTAAATCACCATTCAGTCTGGTCACTTTAGACACTGCCTGCTATATGATACCTTAATTCAGGTTTTCTGGGGCCAAATAGTACCAAAACAGTGAGATAGGGGAATCAGTCTTACATCCTGATACAAACCCAGGACTTACATCCCCAGAAGGCTCTACCTATAACACTTTAGAGATGACAATGCTGAGTCATTATAAAAAGGTTAAATTTCACAGCAAGGGATATCATAATACAGTTCAGAAAAATGGAGTGCCAAAACCAAGTTTCATATGCTTGGAAAATTCTTTTTATGAAACACTATATTGCCTCAAGAGGCCTAGCAAAGTAGCAGGTGAGTTCTTATAGTATATGAACTTTATCTTGCCCATCACTGCATTCCTAGCACCTGGGATGGAGCCCAACACATAACAGGTACTTAAAAAAAAAAAAAAAGTACTTCCCAAGTGACTGAATGAATGAATGAATGACTAAATACCAGAACACTGAGATATTGCCTATTACCCATGAGAGTATAGACATGCAGTGTACCCATGAGAATATACTGTATTGGGCATACATGGAAATGATGAAAACGGTATCTTTTCAAACACTAATTCACACTGGCAAACAAATTATAAGAAAGAGTACGGTGAAAATACACTCCCCTACTCCAGTCCAGTGTGCCTACAGGATAAACTGCGTTTTGGTAAGCCTGCATTTTTGTGATTCAATATCTCTTTAAAATAAATACTGAGCAAAATGATTCATTTAGAGTTTGCACCAACTTTAAAAATGACCACAGTTAAATATACTAATCTAATTAAGACAATTATCTCTACAACCTTTTCTGAATAAGTATTTCATAAAACAATCTCTAATTGAGTCACACATATATGAGTTATATAGAAAACATTTATAGGTATTCCCTTTTTAAATACCTTTTCAAAAAAAAAAACCACATTGTTTTTTATCTCAAAACTACCAAATGTTACTGTAATTCTTATTCTCTACAAAGGATTATAGAAGAACACCGTTATCAAACTGGAAGGTTCCTTAAAGATCACTTAGTATGAATAGCTGATCATCCCGCTGACTTCAGATAACTAAAATTGATAATCAGCATGCCACTGAACCAAGTTTAAATTTTTTTAATGGACTTCTTCCCCAAAAAAGTATTTTATTTCATCAAGCTTCTACATTGCATACTAGCAGTTTACTTAAATGCTCTGCAAAGATTATAAAAACTTAAGCACACATGCTTAAAAGCTTAACAAGCTAGTGCTCAATGATAAATGAGAAAGGTCACTAAAACCACATTTTGCTCCAGGAATACATTATGACTCACTTTAGTAACTGCCCATTCCTCTGGGCTATGCATAAGCCTTCACATGACCTCCCAAGACAGGGTGCTTATGAATGTTTGCATGGAGATGATCATTTGCATCACAAAGCACAGTAACTACTATCTTAAACAGTTTAACAGTTTCACAACTGCCCAAGTGAAAATGCTTAATAAAAAAATTTGCCTCATTTTTCAAATGTTTCCTGTTAAAACAATTCAGTTATAGAAATAAAAGTATTTGACATTTTAATGCAAACAAAACATCCATGTATCATAAATGTTAAAGCATTTGCTGCTATAAATCCGTCATTAATCAAAAAAAAAAAAAAACAGGCAGTTGTAACTCACTGCTTATGTCTTAAAGTGTTTACGTGGAGATTTTGCACAAGGTCAGATGGACACAAGTTTAATGTACGAAACAATTACTAAAGGCTTCCATCCTTTGGTAGAGTAAATAAGCAGGCAGCAAATCAAGATTTGCCCATTATACTAGAACAAGAAATCTGTTTGCTACTTAATTTTATTTTACATCCATTCCCCCTTCCTCTCAATTGGTGAGATTACATAATTTTAGAGTTGGAAAACACTTTCAGGATACACTAGTTGATTGCTCTGGTCCTATCAGATTGAGCTCTTGAGAAAAAAAGTGACTTGTCCTCACCGTTAGTTGATGGCAGAGATGGGACTACAACTCAGATTTAAGGCTCTTTTAATAAGTCAGCTAGTGTCATAAAAAGGGGCCCTTCCTGCTGGTCTCCCACTTCTACAGAGAAACACCTAGTTCTTGGGAGTTCTCCCTTTCAACCCACTTCACAAGTGAAAATGACTTTCCTGTTCCACCTTCTGTGTCTTGCACTTTCTTCCACAATTTCTCACACTTACCTGAATTCCAAAACATAAGGACACCTCACTGACAATCAACCCCTAAGAGATTACCTGAGGGCAGCTTCCAAAATCTTACTTGCTATGCTCGAACAACTTCTATAAGAGAACTTCTAAAATAAACCGTATTGCTATGGAAAAGCAAGGAGATCCTGCTGTATAGCACAAGGAACTAAGTTTAATCACTTGTGACGAATCTATATATGTAGGTGTAACCGGGTCACCACGCTGTACAGTTGAAAAATTCAGAGAAAACTGTAAGCCAGCTATAATGGAAAAATAAATAAAATAAAATAAACCGTGTTGCTAAGGGAAATTAAAAGAAATAGTGGAAAGATTTTTAAAAATTAAATCTTGATCTTTAAGGGTCCATTCCAGCCCTATACCCCAACAACTCAGTTATTAACAAAATCCTGAGTTAAGTGTAAAGACAGAGATTGCAACAACACACGTAGAGTGACTAGCGATTGTTCCAGAAGCTACAGGAGAAAACAGAAGTATTACTACACCGGCAAAGAAGCGGTCAGGTGTACTTCCCACCCTCAGGATGGTGCGCAGAATCGAACTGTCCCCTGCAGAGGCCAGAAAAGCGCTTACAATGGGGCTGAGGGAGGGATGAAGCCCAGGAACCAAACAGAGCCGATTCTCGGTGCCGGTCCCCATTAGCCAGAGGGAGGTGAACTCCCAACCCACCTTCTCCGCACCCTTCCCCCAAGACCACCCAAGCCCTCTCCCGGCGACCTCCGGGGCACCCAAGCCCTCATACCCGTGAGATAGTTGGTCCACTTGTACAGAACCCCCTCCATGCTTCAGAGCCCGGCGCCGCGCATCCTTCTGGCCCGGCGCCGGCCGCAGCGATGCGGGAAGCGTGGAGCCTGGGCAGCCCCTCCCGGCACGCCCCGGCCCCTCCTCAGGCGCAACCAGCCGGCACGGAGCCGCCCTCAGCCCTCGCTCGCCGCCGGGACGTGGCGGCCCTCACAGGCCCGGACGGCGGCCGCCGCGTGGAGCTTGAGGGCCGCGAGGCGCGAGCTCAGACATGCCCCGGCGAGCCCCGGCAGCGGCAAAATCGCGACCGCGGTCGGCCTCTGCTTCGCCCTTCCGCCGCCCAGCTGCTTCCTTCTGGGCCCCGGCCCACCCTCCTCCTCGCCGGCCTTCCTTTTCCCCCTCGGGCTCTCCGTTTGTTTTCATTGACCCCGACGTCGCTTTCACTTCCTGGATGAAAGGGGCCGGCTTGTCCCGGGAAACCCCTCCCCGGCGGCGGGGCTGGAGGAGCGGGCGCGGCCTGCGGCCCCGCGGCCGAGCCGAAGGCTGCGCTAGGAGGGCGGGCCAAGGCCCGGACTCCTCCTCACCCTCCGCCAGGCCCTCGGATGGCTGCCCCCGGGCTTCCTCCCAATTTCATCCCGGCCGCTGAGACCGGGACCGACCGCTCCCCGGGGCCTAAGCCTCCCGGCCACGAACTGATGGACTCGAAATCCGCTGCGCGCGCAGCCGACCCGAAGACGAGCCGTCCGGCGCAAACGTCCCGCGGGCGTTATTTAGGCCTCTCAGGTTTTCCTATAACTGAGACTTGGGTCCTACCAGGGGTTGTTTTTTCAAACTACTACTACTGATAATAATAAAAGAATTCCTATTTATGTTTCCTTCATATTCTCCTCACATTCAGGGGTCTGAGAAATTATCTCCTAGGCAGGCAGTGTGCCCCTGAGATTCTTCCCGCAAGGAAATGCGAGGGGCCCCAAGGAATTATCACACCGACAATGAATATTAGATGGCCACACTTCATTTAGATATAAAACATGGAACTTCGAAAAAAAATGGAACTTTGGAGTTTATTTTACTCAAAAATGGGGGCTTTCCCTAGTCTTAATGATTTTTTAAATTCCTGTTTGGAAAATGATCATCCTCTGTATAAATGACAATTTTCAGATTTATAGATATGGCAGGCTCAGTGCTACGGCTTTTCTCATCATCACCAAGGTGGATAACACGTCCTCTTTCTTAGCAACCTCCCTTAGATAACACCCAATCCAGGCCTTCGCAGAAATTCTGGTTTGGGTAAAAGTCACTCGAAAATAAAGTGAGTTAATGAATAGATAGACAGATGGATATGTAATAAATCGAATACATGTAGTTAAACGTTAATGATAGAATCCAAGTAGTAGTCGCGGTGATGGCGTAGTAAAATTCATTTGTTCTGTAGGAAAGTTTTTCATACTAAAGTGAGGGTGGCGATGTAAGGCTGGCTCTGTGTCGGATTTGTGTCGGACTTGGTCACATCCCTGCTGCGTATTAGCTGTGAGATTGAAACAGAAAGCCCAATACTCAAATTACGTTTCCTCGTGTGCGTGATTGTGGATAATTAGAAAAGCCACCCTGTCAAGAGCTTTTCCCAGACCTCAGTAAGCACTCAAGTCAAGGGCGACCCCAAGTGTTGGGGGAAGGAAACGCAAACCTGCAACTTCTAAGGAATCGTGGAGTCGGCTCTCGGGAAACGCCTTTAACTGGGCGGGAGCGTAAGCACCCGTGTTTACCAGTGTAAGATGTCGCCTGGAACCGCTTAAAGCAAGACTGACGCGGAGAAGGCGCTTCAAAAACACCCCAAAAGCGGAATGCCCCTCTCATGCCCACCAGTTGTCTAAGGGTGTAAGGAGAAGACTTTCAAGCCCAGAAATGACAACTATTTTCTCCGACTACAACATCCCACCCTAGTTTTTTATTTCTTTTGCCAGTTTCAAAAGGTTAGGCGAGCGTTAGTATGGACCGCTAAGGAAACTGGCTGTGAAACATGCGGACTTAGGGAGGAAATAGCTGTTCTAGGGTGCAATGTTGCCTTAGTGACTGAGGACAGCCAACCAGAGGGTGGAGTACCACCCGAACAAGATCCAAAACCAACCCGCAAAAATTCCGTGGCTGGGCGTGCCTCTGGGGAAGGGGGCGGGGCCACGCTTCTCCCGGGCCTCGGCCCTTTGTGACGTAGGACAATGCCTGCCACGTGTCGGTGGTGACTGCCGGGGTTGCCACCGCTAGCTACTGACACGCAGCAGGGAACGCCGCGGCCGTCTGGGGGCGAGTCCAGCGATCATGCATTTTTTATTTAGATTAATCATTTTCTTTCACGTGTGGGGCATTTTTACTGCTCAGGGACAAAAGATAGAGGAGAGCACAGAGGAAGTGAAAATAGAAGTTTTGCATCGTCCGGAAAACTGCTCTAAGACAAGCAAAAAAGGAGACCTGCTAAATGCCCATTACGACGGTTTCTTGGCTAAAGACGGCTCAAAATTCTACTGCAGGTAGGAAATGATACGAACAGCTCCCGCGTCCAGTTGATGCACTAAATCTATCCACCCTCCACCAACCAGAAGCCTAATTTGTTGGTTGGTTGGCTCGTTCTTGTTTTTTAACGGTAAGAGTTGAACCTTTTATTTCTAGGGGGCGGGGGAATCAGATTTGATACAATCGTTCCCTAATAAATAGAATATTACCTTTTAATTTACTGGAAATGTTAGCCCAAGAAATTATCAAAAATATGTTACTTCCATACACACACATCCTTGACCACCACCACTACTCTTGGGACCTATAGAAGTAAGTTAAGGTGTTGTAAGAATATTCACACCTCTGTTGCCTGTGGGCTGGAGTCTCTTTACAGAATATTACATATAGTGGTTTTGAGAAATATTATCTGGCCTTCAGAAGCACAGTATTTACTGGCAGGCCACTTTCCACCGGTATCAAGAAGCTACTACACAGTGACTTTCCCCGGTGCCTTCCCCTGTGCCCTCCCTTGCCTCTCATCCCACCACTACTCTGATTTAATCCATGGTTTATTACTCAGAGGTAAGATGTCTTTTCTCCTTGTGTGCTGTTACCCTATAAAAATAGCATTGGAAACTGTTCTTTCCATTTAGAAGATAGCCCAGAATGGTAAAATAAGTTATCTGGACAAGCCATGCAGCTAGATAGGGGCAGGAGACCCATTAAAAGGTTAACTGTTGAGTAGTTGTTGTAAAGATGAGAATAAAAAAGAAAATGAGATGACAGCTAATGACTAACTTTGGACAAATCATACTTCTACCTGGCTATTAGGAGGGAAGTTTGAGCCAAACCCCACCAGGGAGTTCAGAAGGAGTCTTAATATAGCAAAAGAGATGGTTAGAGAGGACTCCAATATTAAGTTGAAACTAAATGATCAGCTGTATTTTAAAATTTGATTTTATTTTTCTTGAAACCGACTTACCTAGGTGTTATTTTTCATTGTAGCCGGACACAAAATGAAGGCCACCCCAAATGGTTTGTTCTTGGTGTTGGACAAGTCATAAAAGGCCTTGATGTTGCCATGATGGATATGTGCCCTGGAGAGAAGAGAAAAGTGATTATACCCCCTTCCTTTGCATATGGAAGGGAAGGCTATGGTAAGGTGTTTTAATATGTATATCTCAGGACTTCCAGTCCTGGCTCAGCTGTAATGAACCCTACTAGTAACCATGAGAACTTGGGTTGAATCCCTAGCCTTGCTCAGTGGGTTAAGGATCCGGTGTTGCCTTGAGCTGTGGTGTGGGTCGCGGACAAGGCTCAGATCCCGCCAGCAGCTATAGCTCTGATTCCACCCCTAGCCTAGGAACTTCCATATGCCCTGGGTGCAGTCCTAAAAAGAAAAAAAAATGTGTGTATCTCCAAGTTATATTTAAAAATAAATCATATACTTCTGGGTATATTGTAGAAAAAATTGAAAGCAGAGTCTTAAAGTTATATCTGTATAACTTTGTTCATAGCAGCACTATTCATAATAGCCAAAAATAGAAAACAACCCGTGTCCCTTGACAGATGAATGGATAAACAAAATGTGGCATTCAATGGAATATTATTCAGCGGTAAAAAGGAAAGAAATTCTGACATGCCACAGCACACTAAAACATGCTACAACATGGGTGAATCTTGAGTACATTATGCTAAGTGAAATAAGCCAAACACAAAAAGCAAATACAGCATGACCCACTTATATAAGTTACCTATAATAGTCAAATTCACAGAACCAGGAAGAAAAGAGTGGTTGCCAGAGTCTGGGAAGAGGGTAGAAGAGGGAGTTATTATCTAATGTGTAGAGTTTTAGTTCTGCAAGATGAAATAATTCTAGAAATTGGCTGCATTGTGGATTTACTTAACACATCCAAACTAACTATACACTTAAAATGAGTATAGTGGTAACTTTTATGTTTCCTAGATTTTCCCACAATTAAAATTTTTTAAATTGCTAAAAAAACATTAAATTAAAAATCAAAGAGGAAATAATTATAGACTATAGGGTCCATTATACTTTAGCTCTACTGTGTCTAGTCTGGTCCTTTCTTTTTACATATCAAGAAAATAAGACATTGTTGCAATACAGATCTCTGGCTAGAGTTCTTTACCCCACAGAGTTGCAACATTCTTAATGATGAACATTCATAATGATAGTGTATATTTTATAAGCTCTAGCTTAGTCATTTTTGTTTTCAGTATATGTTATTTTATTAATTATTACATAAATGTCTATAGGTAAGTACTTTTGGTAAGCAGTACCCAAGTCAGATTCATAAAACTCAGGAAAGTGGAACGTATGATTTTAGAATAAAAGGACAATATTGTAACACTGTAAAAAAAACATCTGAACTATAACAAGCTGTTAGTCACTATTATCCAAATTCAGGAGAAGCCTTGAAATGTGGAAGAAATGAACTACTTGTCTCAATATCTTACGTATTTTTAAAATCCTAGAGTAAGATCTGAGAACCTAGGTAAAGCAGATAAATGGGGAAAATGTGTATAGCATGTATAAACATGTGTAAAAGCCTGTCCTGGAAATGAGTGAGTTTATAAACAAATGGCCCACTAACCAAAAAATACTAATGACCTTTAGATCTATGGGAATACTTACTTTTATTCATCATTAAGAGAGAAATTAAAAATAGGACACCATTTTCACCCATCAGATTGGCAAAGACATAAAAGTTGACAAAGGTATGGAAAAACTGCATTATTGCTAGGAATATGAATCATTCAGTTTATTTAGCAATTTCTGCCCCAATTTTAAATGCATATATCCTCTGATACCATAGTTCCATTTCCAGGAATATACACCAAGGTATATCTTAAAGAACATTCACCTCAGACTTTTGGGGGGTAGGAAAAGACTGCAAACTATATCCCTCAATAGGAAATTAGTTAACTAACTTATGCTGTCTCTATTTAATGGATTATTATGCAGCCAGTAAAAAGAACAAAGTAGAGCCATATTTATTAAAATGTTAAAAATAAAATGTGATAAAATATATTCCTACAAGGAATATTTATTGAGAATCAGAGCCAGCCTCTGTTTTAGGCACTTAGCATAAAGCAGTGTACAATGCAGAAAGAATCCCCTATCCTCAGTGTGAGAATGGGAATTTCACATATGCATCCTGTATCTACGTCAACTATATCTAAAAGATACACTCTCTGATGACATTAAATGCTCCTGGGGAAGAAACCTGAGGGTCAAGGGTGAGATTTATTCTCACTCTGCAATATATTATACTGTTTAATTTTTTTACCATGTGCATGTAGTAAATTTTTTAACTGAAGCAGAGTTGACATATTAGTTTTAGGTATAAAACACAGTGATGATGTATTTATAGATTGCACACCATACAGAGTTATTACAGTATTATTGACTATATTCCCTATGCTGCACATAACATCCCTGTCGGTGGAAATGTAAATTGCTACAGCCACAATGGAAAATAGTATAAAGATTCCTCAAAAAATTAAAAGTAGAACTACCACATGATCCAGCAATTCTCCACCTGGGTATTTATCTGAAGAAAGTGAAAACACTAAATCAAAAAGATACATGCACCCCAGTGCTCATCACAGCATTATTTACAATAGTCAAGATATGGAAACAGACTAAGTGCCCATCAATAGATAAATGGATAAAGAAGATATGATATATCACACCTACCACACACAGGAATACTACTGAGCCATAAAAACAGAATGAAATCTTACCATTTGCAACAAACTGGATCAACTTAGAGGGTATTATGCTAAGTGAAATAAGTCAGAGAAAATATATTAATTTTTCCAAAATTAAGTTTTAAAAAATCACTAAAATTAAAAGAGGAGCGGAACAGAGAAAATTTTAAAAAGAGAGAAAATGGGGAGTTCCCATCGTGGCTCAGCAGAAACTAACCCGACTAGGGACCATGAGGTTGCAGGTTCGATCCCTGGCCTTGCTCAGTGGGTTAAGGATCCGGTGTTGCCGTGAGCTGTGCTGTAGGTTACAGACGCGGCTCGGATCCCGCATTGCTATGACTGTGGCGTAGGTGGGCAGCTGTAGCTCCGATTGGAGCCCTAGCCTGGGAACCTCAACATGCTGTGGGTGCGGCCCTAAAATGACAAAAAAAAGAGAGAGAGGGGAAATGGGTAATGTGGCAGAGGCCTGGTTTCTGTCTTGCATTCTCACTTAGGTCCTTGCTTCCTATTGCTGTATGCAGATTATAAAGAAAGAATTATTACTTCCTTATTCTATTTAGAGCCCTTCCTAAATCCACCTATTTACAATATTTAGTACATAATTAAAGATTTGCTATGATGAAATATTTTCTTTACTCCGCAATATCTCATTGAAATGGCATGCTCCCTTTGAGGCTGGTGGTTTACTCATTAGGAAGAACGTGCCCTTCACCTATTTCTTCCAGCAAGAGCAGCGGATCACTGCCCGAGACTGGCCTGGAGGGAAGTTATTGGGCAAGTCAAACCCAGTCAGATTTAAAATTCCTAAAAGAGGCAGTTCTAGATAACCACAGCTTCATTTTCAAAGCTTTTAGTGGGGGTTCCTGTCTTGGCTCAGTGGAAATAAATCTGACTTGTATCCGTGAGGACGCAGGTTTGATCCCTGGCCTCGCTCAGTAGGTTAACGACCCGGCATTGCTGTGAGGTGTGGTACAGGTCACAGATGCAGCTCAGATCTGGTGTTGCTGTGACTGTGGTATAGGCCAGCAGCTACAGCTCCGATTCGACCCCTAGCCTGGGAACCTCCATATGCCACAGGTGCAGCCCTAAAAAGACCAAAAATTTTTAAATCAAAGCTTTTAGCCAGTCGTTTTGTTCCATCAAAATAGCTTCCATGGCATAATTTATGTTTCTTATTTTTAGTTGTAAAGGAACCTAGGAGAGAGAGAGAAAATTGAAGTTAACTTGAATGCATTCTTATCTTAAAAGAGCTGTCATAGGTTGAGGCCAATTCTAGACAAAGTGGTATAGGCAAAGTTTGACTTTCAGTCCCTTTAATCTCATTTTCAGAATTTCTCTTTCCCTCTTGTAGATACTTCCACATTCTCCCTGCTACCAGAGAACCCACATCCCTCATCAATAGGTGCTCATCCTGGGCTCTGTTACCATGTGGCAAATGACTAGTTAGTTTATCTTTTTGTAAACTAATTTATGCCTGCATATGAATGGCAATTAAGGCCACCTAAGCTATTAATAAGCCAGATCATTGCTGCAAAAAATGTAGCAATTTGCGGCTGTGGCCGCGGCCATCTGATTCAAACCCTAGCCTGAGAACTTAACATATGTGGTGGTGTGGCCCTAAAAAAGAGAAAAAAAAAGATAGCAATTTGCCTTGAAGAAGTTAGTTCATATTCATTTTGAGTTGTCTTCAATAAATATAAAAATAATAAATCTCACTAGTAATACCACCAACACCTCCAGTTTACACATAAGGAAACTAAGGCCCAACAAAGGTGTGTTTTTGGGAATGTGGTTAACTGCTGCCTTTCCTTAATTACTTATAATAGCTTAATAATAGCTTGGACTTGGTTATTGTAAAAGTTGCTATGTAGACCATAAATCACTGCTTAACAAACAATATCTTATATAAATAAGTTGTTATTAAGACCTGATATTAGCTTTAACTTTATTTTAGGTAGTACTTGAAGAAGTTTTTCCTCTGCGCAATATCCTCGCCTCATGTCACAGAGCACCCCTGCATGTCTTGAAATGCATGTGACTTATTAATGCTTTAATTAACATTACATGTGGTATGTATAGATTCTTTGCATTAACTCCTATTTCTTTGATCTGCTTCTCTAAATACAGGTAATCCTAGGCAAATGCATAGCTTTCTCTTCTTTATAGTATAACGTTTTGCACGAAAAAAACTTAATTGGCAATATATTTTATGTTTACAAAAGAATTTTTTGGAAACTTTGACTTGCAATATTTTTCCTTAAGAAATTTGAATTTGTGCTTTGAATCTGTTTTTAATTATTATCAAAAGTTATTTTTTCTATTATAAAGAGATTATAACTAGAAAGAATAGGAATGAGTTTTGTAAAAATGATCACAATGTCTAGCTCTTTTACTCTAAAGTCATGCATTATATGTATGTAATACATGGGTAGATTTTTCTATGTCCTGGACTTGGCGATGACTGATCCACTTTTAACTGTAACTTTCAAGCTTTTTGCATTGGATTGTATAAATACTTCAGCAAGAATTCTCTACTTTCTCATTAAAGAAATTACTGTTTCCTTCAAAGAACAAACTTAGCCACTTTTTAAATAAGTAATTAAAGGCCATTCAATTCAACAAATATTTGAGCAACTATAAAGTACTGGTGACACAAGCTACCTACTGCCTCTTAGCAAGTCATTTCTGCAGGTCATTTTTATGAGTGACCATCTAAATAGCCCATAGCTTGCTAAAAGCATCTGTGATATCATTAATAGATTAACTTTATTAAAGAAATCTAACTTAATACATTAAAGTTTTTATTGTGATTAGAAATTTCTTCATAAAATTGTTATTGGTTTATTACCACACTATTTTTTGTCTATAAAGAATCTGAAAGACAAGTATGCTAATACATATATTTTATTCATACTTTCGAATAACTAAACAAAATTATTCTCTAAAAGATACTGACTTTTGAAATTTTTTCTGCCCATGAATTTTTTCTCTGCACTAGCTCTCTCCTATATAATGTTGGGGTATATTAATAAAAAGTGCATGATTTATATTTTATTTCCACTTAATCAGGAAATAATGGTCCCTTAGGTCCTTGGAACTGACTCGATTTTAAAATATATAGGAATAATGTTCCTAAGAAATACTTAGAAAGCAATTTTTAAAAATATGAAATAAGGAGTTCCCATCATGGCTCAGCAGTAATGAACCCAACTGGTATCCCTGGCCTGGCTCAGTGGGTTAAGGATCCAGCATGGCCATGAGCTGTGGTGTAGGTCACTGACGCAGCTTAGATCCTGTGTTGCTGTGGCTGTGGTGTAGGCTGGCAGCTGCAGCTTGATTTGACCCCTAGCCTGAGAACTTCTATATGCCATAGGTGTGGTCCTAAAAAGATTAAAAAAATATATGAAATAATACAATCATAATGCTATAATGGCTGTGAATAAATATTTGAACATTATCTTCATGTAAGTTAAAGCATTAAAATTTATACCTTTAGCAGAAAGCAAGATTCCACCTAATGCAACATTGATTTTTGAGATTGAACTTTATGCTGTGACCAAAGGACCACGAAGTATTGAAACATTTAAACAGATAGACGCGGACAATGACAGGCAACTCTCTAAAACTGAGGTAATTCAAATAGATTTCTTATGTACAGTTTAATTTTTTATTACAATTTAAATCTATCTGTGTTATAACTATTATTTTAACTTCTACCTAGTATGGGCTGATTACTTTGTTGTATAGAGCTGGTTACAAAAAAAAAAACCTAAATTCCAAGGAGGAAACATGCTTTTTTAATATACAACTTGAAACTGAGTCAATTGGTTTATTTTCCTTTCTCCCTGCAGGAGAGTCATTAAAATACCAAACCAATCTCTACATGGCATTTCCGGCATCTAGACTACAGGAGCAGATCTTTTTCAAGCAGTACTAGGAATGTGTAACAGGGCAAATAAATCCCACCTCATAAGACTGTGAGGATTACATGAGACCATTAAAAGATCCAGCAAGAATTTGAATTGAATAGCCCAGAAAGTTGGTAAACAGGAGCCAGGGCTTCAGTTATCCCGCTTCTGCATCCCAGTTAGTCATTTATATGAACTGAGGGATTAATAAAGATCTTGAGATGTAGGCACTATGGAAAACAGTATGAAGATTCGTCAAAAAATTAAGGATAGAACTACCAGGAGTTCCTGCTGTGGCACAGTGCATTAATGATCCATCTTGTCTCTATGGAGGCACTGGTTTGATCCCTGGTGCAGTGGGTTAAGGATCCAGTGTTGCTGCAAGTGGGGCATAGGTCACAGCTCCAACTCAGATTCGATCCCTGGTCCAGGAGCCTCCATATGCCGCAGGAGCAGCTGAAAAAGAAAAAGGGGGAAAAAAGGGAATGGAACTACTATATGATCCAGCTCTTCCAGTTCTGGGTATTTACCTAAAGAATACAAAAACACTATTTCAAAAAGATATATGCACCCATATGTTCATTACAGCATTATCTATAACAGCCAAGATTTGGAAACAACTTGATGAATGAATAAAGAACACATGTCATACATATACAATGGACTATAACTCAGCCATAAAAAAGATGAAACCTTGCCATTCACAACCACATGGATGGACCTTGAGAGTATTATACTAAGTAAAATAGGTTGAACAGGAAAAGACAAATACCATATGATTTCACTCTTATGTGGAATATTTTAAAAAACAACAAATGAGCAAATCAAACTAACAAAAAGAAACACAGAGAACAGAGTAGTGGTTGCCAGAGGGAAAGAGGGGAAGTAAGGGTTAAATGGGTAGAGGGTCAACTGTATGGTGACAGATAGAAACTGAACTTTTGTTGGTGAGCATGCTGTAGTGTAATCAGAAGTTGAAATTTGCTGTACACATGAAACTTACAATGAACACTTTTTTTAAAAAAGATCTTGGCATAATAATAATAGCTGTTTTTTTCACACCTACTCAAAACCAGGTAGAATTATATAGTGTGTGAATGCATGACAATTTATGACGTAGACACTACTGTTAGCATCTCCATTTTGTAGGAGAAAATGACACCCAGACAGGTTAGGTAACTACCTGAAGTTCCCACAGCTCTAAGTGTCAGGACAAGGTTGCAACCCCAGCGATCTGGTTCCACTACTGGACTCCAACCATGAGTCCACTCTGCTTCTTTCAGGGAATTTCTGTCATGGATGTTTCGGGGCTAATGTTTGTTCTGTTGAAGTCTGATGCCTTACTTAGTTCCACTGACTATACTTTTTTGGTTTAGACTGGATAACCCAGTTGTCTCCACCCTTTTTTGGAGGCAGTTTAACATGTATAACTGAACCACAAAATAATTAATAAAAGGCAACAACCAGGTCATTGATTCCAAATAATAAGAGTAAGCCCCTTTTCTCTGTTTTTTTTTTTTCCTCTTTCAAAAGTTTCCCTGCTCTAATTCCACTTCTTTCTCCATAATATCTATATATTACTTGCAATATAGTTGATTTAGAATTTTGTATTAGTTTCTGGTATACAGCAAAGTGATTCAGTTATGTTTTTCATATTCTTTTCCATTATGCTTTATTATAGGATATTTAATATAGTTCCCTGTGCTATACAGTAGGATCTTACTGTTTATCTATTTTACATGTAGTAGTTTGTATCTGCTAATCCCAAATTCCTACTAGTTTATCCTTCCTCCACCCTCTTTCCTCTTTGGTAATCATAAGTTTGTTTTGTATGCCTGTGAGTCTGTTTTCTGTTTTGCAAATAAGTTCATTTGTATCATATTTTAGATTCTATGAGTCATGTGATATTTGCCTTTTTCTGACTTACTTCATTTAATAACCTCTAGGTCCATCCATGCCTCCTCCATGACATTAGTAAAAACTTAGGTTGATCAGTGATGGAAGAGGAACAAAGGGATAGAAACACATCCTGTTCCTTAAGAGCAGCAGCAATTACAGGAGTGGCATACTGTTCCCAGTATTCTCTTTCTGTTGACTCCTTATCATCCTCCTTAGATTGAACAGCAGCTGCAGATGAATTTACTTAGTACCTAAGAACTCAGCCTGTGCACACAGACCACTCAGTATCACTTGCACACCAGGAGGTGCTTCTGTCAGTTATTAATATGTCTCAGTAGACCTCAGGGGATCTTCAGTTCTTTTCTGGAAAATAAAAGTAGAGAATGGCCAAAGCAGTGATCTGCTGGGCTACAATTTGCCAGGTGTTTCTCAACTGCAGTATCACTAGATGCATAAGAGTGATTTTCATATGCTTGAATGATAATAGCTATCTTTCATTGACACCCATAAATATGATTCTGATCCTCACTAAAATGTAGATACTATTTCCCTCCTTTTATAGATAACAGATCTGAGATACAAAGAGGTTAAATTATTTATCTAAAACCACACACCCAGTACATGGCAGAATATGGCTTTGAAATATGAACTATCATTATCAGAAAGATCTAGTCAGTTATTGCTTCAGTGTAAGTAAGCTGGGAGAGAAGGGAAACCTAGTATTTTTTATAATGATTTTTATTTTTTTCCATTATAGCTGATTTACTGTGTTCTGTCAATTTTCTACTGCACAGCAAGGTGACCCAGTCACACATACATGTATACATTCTTTTTTCTCACGTTATCATGCTCCATCACAAGTGATCAGACATAGTTCCCAGTGCTATACAGCAGGATCCCATTGCTTATCCATTCCAAAGGCAATAGTTTGCATCTATTAACTCCAAATTCCCAGTCCCTACCACTCCCTTTTCCTCCCTCTTGGCAACCACAAGTCTGTTCTCCATGTCCATGATTTCCTTTTCTGGGGAAAGGTTCATTTGTGCCCTATATTAGATTCCAGATATAAGTGAAATCATATGGTATTTGTCTTTCTCTTTCTGACTTACTTCACTTAGTATGAAAGTCTCTAATTCCATCCATGTTGCTGCAAGTGGCATTATTTTGTTCTTTTTATGGCTGAGTAGTATTCCATTGTGTATATATACCACATCCTAATCTTTTGCCTATGTTCTCTTCTAGGATTTTGATGGTGTCTTTAAGTCTTTAAGCCATTTTGAGTTTATTTTTGTGCATGGTGTGAGGGTGTGTTCCAGTTTCATTGATTTACATGTGGCTGTCCAGTTTTCCCAGCACCACTTACTGAAAAGACTGTCTTTTTCCCATTTTATATTCTTGACTCCTTTGTAAAAGATTAATTGACCGTAGGTGTCTGGGAAACCCAGTATTTTTATTAAATCACAAAGTGGAAATATGGTGGAACCTATTGCCAGCAAAATTAGGGTCATGTTCTTACCTACTGCCTTTTTGTAACTCTTCAATAGAGCAACTAGAAAAGTAGTGAGATATTGCAAGTCAAAATACTGAGAACTGGCATTATTGGTTATATAAACTTACATAGAAACCAAGACATATTTGAGGCTATTTAAAACTCCTTACATCTATATCAGATAGCCAATTTTCAGTTGGAAGAAAAAAATGCATCTCATATAGGACCTAAGTCCCATTTGAGAACCTCACTAAGATCCATTGATCATTCTAAAGTAAACTCTACTTGTGATGGATTGAGTTTGGGATATGTATTGCTAAAACCCTCTCAGTGTTCAAGTTCATCCTTTAAAAACACACTTGCTTCTAAAATACCCAGCCTTGGAGGGTGTTGAGGAAATGGGACCCTCCTACATTACTAAAGGGAATGTAAATTGGTCCAGCCAATGCTATGGATAAAAGTATGGGGTTTCCTTAAAAAAACCAACCATATGATCTGGAGGTCCCACGCCTAGGCATATATCTGGAAAAGACAAAAATTGTTAGAAAAGATATATGTACCCCATTGTTCATAGAAGCACTGATTATAGTAGCCAAGACTATATTAACTTAATTGTCCATCAACAGATGAATGGATATGCATACACACACACACACACACACACACACACACACACACACACACAATATGGAATATTACTCAGCCATAAAAAAGAATGAAATAATGTCATTTGCCGTAACCTAGATGGAATGGACCTGGAGGTTATCATACTAAGGAAGTTAAGTCAGATAGAGAAAGACAAATATATCACTTATATGTGGAATCTAAAAAGAGGATAGAAATGAAATTATTTATAAAACAGAAATAGACTAATAGGTTTCAAAAACAAACTTACAGTTACCAAAGGAGAAAGAGGGGAGAGATAAATTGAGAATATTGGATCAACAAATACACAGTACTATATATAAAACAGAAACAAGGACCTACTACATAGCACAGGGAACTGTATTCAATATCTTCTAATAACTTATAATGGAAAAGAACCTGAAAAAGAATAGACGAAAAGATATATGTATAACTAAATTGATTTGCTATACACTTGAGACATTATAAATCAACTATATTTCAATACAAAAAAGTGAAAATACCCAGTCTTGCTTAACACTATCTCCAAATCATTGTCCATTCCTCTTTGGTTATTATATATTAATATATAATTCATTCATATATATAATTTCCAATGGAAATATAATTGAGTCACATATATAATTTTAAAGTTTTAGTAGCCATATCTTAAAACGTAAAAAGAAATTGTGAAATTTTAATGTTTTGCTTAACTCATCTAAAATATTGCCATTTCAACATGAAACCAATATAAAAATTATCAATGAGATACTTTATTGTCTTCAAAATTTGTTGTGTATTTTACCCTTAAAATAGTTTTTCTCAACTTGATATACCACATTTCAAGAGCTTAATGGTCATATGTGACTAATAGCTACGATGTTAGCTAAGACACTAATGTGTTTTTGCTTAGAGAAATGTCATATAGGGAAAAGGGAATACTTCAGAACACCTGTTCTTTAGTTTTCTTTATTTGACATTATTATTATAGACATTATCACAGTTTGTAGATTGGGGGAGTAATTAAGAAAACTAAATTTTATTTCAAAAACCTTTAGCTGGGTTTTATTCATTTCATAACATACTTATTGGGAGTTCCCTGGTGGCTCAGTGGGTTAAGGATCCAGCATTGTCACTGCTGTGGCGAGGGTTCAATCAGGGAACTTCCACATGCTGTGAACATGGCCAAAAAAAAAAGCTCATTAATTTTAGAAATTATGGGAATGCCAATTTGGATTTTATTCACTAATGGAAATCCGTAAGAGTTGAATTTCCTTTGATAATGTGGATAGTGTAGATTACTGGAAAGCCTTTAGTTTTAACAAAATTCAATTCTGATGTTAATCTCTGAGTATGTACCACTAACCACCTATAACCTCGGGGGAAGATAATCTGTTTGTTTTCAGAAAAATAGCTTCAAAGGCTGAAAAAATAAAACTTCAAATAGCCTTTAAAAGTAGTCTCAGATTCGAGTTTCTTTAAGCAAACATTTTCTCCAAGTTGCTGGAAATATATTGTGATATCTTTTTATTAAAGAAATATTATTTTGGCCTCTAGATAAATCATTATCTGAAAAAGGAATTTGAAAAAGATGAGAAGCCACGTGACAAATCATACCAGAATGCAGTTTTAGAAGATATTTTTAAGAAGAATGACCATGATGGTGATGGCTTCATTTCTCCTAAGGAATACAATGTATATCAACATGATGAACTATAGCATATTTTTATTTCTAAATTTTCTTAGTTACTTACTATACTTTATAAATAAAAGTCACTTTTCTCTGAGTTATATTTTCTATTTTTCCCCCATGAACATATTTTGATCTCCTCAATACATGTAATTTTAGAATTATAAATGCAAAGCTATTTTACAAAATTTAACTTGGGAAAGGCAAGTTTCAGAAAATTGTGTTTCCTATTGCTTTTTTCTGTTGACACTAATCACAGCAGCATGAAACTGATCTCTGCATCCCAGTGGGCAGTTTTTCCCCTTTAGGTTACAGGAAAATATTTATGTCAAAATCTATAAGCTCTTCCCAACCTTGACAGCATGTATAAATTTGTAAATATCCAATTTTTAGTATTTAAAGTACCCTATATTTTAAAAAATATCATAGGGACCCAGGAATTAACATTTAATTTGTTTATACATTTCATAGCATTATGGATAGTGAGATATAAAAAAAAAAAATCATAGGACCAAAGAATCTTCATTTAGTATGCATGCAAGATAGTATTAGTTGCGTAACTGTCCCACAGAGAGCCTTCAGCATAGTTTCTGCACTTTTTGGAGCAAGTTTCTGTCCTTGGTATTTGTTTCAATGGCAAATTGAAAGATATTTGAACAGATCAAAGGCTTTGTGCCTCTAAGGGAAGGTATCATAAAGTCTGTACCACTGACTTTTGCACTACTTTAGACATTATAAATGTGCTATGCCTCTTCCTTTTCAGAGGTCTTTGTATCTACCATATCTTTTTTTTTTTTTTTTTTTTTTTGGCCACCATGCAGCCTATGGAGTTCCTGGGCCAAGGATCCGATCCGAGCCACAGTTGTAACCTACGCTACAGCTGCAGTAATACTGGATCCTTAACCCACTGTGCCGGGCTGGGTATTGAACCTGCATCACAGCGCTTCAGAGACACAGCTGATTTCATTGTGCCACTGTGGGTACACCCCTTTTTATCTGATAGTTTCAAATTGATACATAGTGTTTCATAGTTTCCCTTTCTCTAAGTATCTCTATCCTATGTCACTTCATTTCACAATGCTCTTGTTATCAGTCATGAATGAGCATTATAAGCTGGTATGTCATCAAATTTTTGAGGAAGGTGTAGAATTTATTTTGCATGTGAGGATATCAAATGAGGATGCAAATTAGGATATACAGTGCCGTGGTCAAATCATTGTGGTCCAACTTGTAGGAAATAAGAAGTAAGAAATGTTGTAGATCATGTTAGTGCCCAAGAAAGAACACATATCTATTGGAACATGTAAGATTTTGTCTATTGCATATGTAGAAAAGTGTGGTTAGGTAATAAATAGCTCTATTCGAAACAAGTGAGTTCAAAACAAAGCTTTTTCCATTTTCTGAAACTTGCCTTTTCCAAACCCTTGTTCATTGTTCATCTTTCAGCCTTTTAAAATAGAAGGCCAGAAATCTTATAATTTAAGAGTAACACAAAAACTGCTAGAGTAGTGGATAATCACACATGCATAGCACAGAATTAGACACTTCATAAAATCATTTACTATCTTTCTTTCCTCCCAATATTTCTTCATTCCTACATCCAATTTTATAATTTCTCCTCACTTACTCTGTCATCAACTCTCGTCTCTTTACTTCCCTCAGAAAACCTACTCAGTTGAAGTATCTAAGTTGCTAATACAATATTATGTTTCGGTTTTTTACCCATATAAAAAAAGTCACTGGAGCCTTCTTTGATTAGTATACTCGTATTTACATTTGAATCATGTATTCTACCCTAAAGCACTATGAAAGCTGTCTATAGAAATTATCCTATAATATAAGCTGTTTCTAATTCTAACCTTTCTGTCCCATTGTTTTCAAAGTGCTTTGAAACTTGTCTTAAAAAATTATATATGATGTAAAATGACTATAGAGATTTACTCTAAAACTCATATTTAAATAGTTAAAAAGTAAAAATTTAATCATTCTACATACATATAGTACACAGGTATTTTGTATTTAGCAATTACTTACTGCCTTCATAGGTATATGCCTAGTAGTGAATGCTGTACTATAGAACTTAAGTTCTGAAATTTCACCATAGTATTTTTGCAATTATTTTAATAATGGTGTATAGTAAATTAATAATTTAGGTTTTTGAATAAAAAAGTTCAGATATCTTACAGAGTAAATGAAAAATATCTTTCAGCTAAATATGTTAAATATTTTAAACATTTTCAAAGGAGAAAAGAAATAAACATGCTCCATTTGGCCTTAACTTTAAAATGACAGTAGTCAGTTCTTGTAACAACAAAACCAGTGAGCACATATATATGTGACATCACAGAATGGCAGCACATGACTACTATCAATCACCCTTTACTATGTACACAAAACCCCACACCGCACTCAGTGTGCTTTTAATTTGATACTGCAATTAAACATTTAGGATTACATTAAATTATTAACATATTTATTCTCATTTTACCAGACTTAGGGCAATAGTTAAAGCACCATAAACTTGACACTTGTACAGTCTTGTTATCTTTAAACGTTGAATTAAAAGCCAATTAAAAATAAAATTGACATTTAAAATAAAGTCTCTATGTAAAAAGTTATCTAAAATGATAGTTTAAATCCCAAAACATACTTTTAAAGTGACTGGCACATTTTATGAAAGAATGTCCATATTCTGCATTGTATATTTAAACCTTGTTTCTTTTTTTTTCTTTTTTTTTTTTTGCTTTTCAGGGCTGCATCTGTGGCATATGGAGGTTCCCAGGCTAGGGGTCCAATCAGAGCTATAGCTGCTGGCCAACACCATAGCCACAGCAACACCAGATCCTAGGCGTGTCTGCGACCTACACCACAGCTCACAGCAATGCTGGATACTTAACCCACTGAGCGAGGCCAGGGGTTGAACCTGCATCCTCAGGGATACTAGTTGGGTTCGTTACTGCCGAGCCACAACGGGAACTCCTAAACCTTTTTCAATATAAGCAACATTATTAACCTCAGTAAATCTATGAGACAGAAACTATTGCTGCACCCACTTTATAGATGAGGAAAATGATGCCCAGACAGGTTAATTTCTCATTCCTTCCCCCTTTAATTTGCCACAACTTACCAAAGTGAACCCAGATAATTTTCGAAAGGTGTGTGGCACAGCTGCACCTAAAACACCAGCAAGATACATTCATTTTCCATTTTATTTCATTCTCTTGTGCCAAACATCAAAACAAGGAACTGCATGAAGCCTCACATACTTCTGCCCATCAACAGAGCACTGAAAGCACCCATAAACCGTCTCCCTTTTAAAGTTCCCCATTCCACAGAGTATGCAAGGTCCTTTTGGAATGTTGTGATTAAGTAAATTAACTCGGATATGAGTCCCTTCTTTGAGTGAAATATCACTCATGCTGAGAGGTTTGTCATAGTAGTCAGAAAAAAGATCATCTAAGTAAAGCTGTGAACGAGAAATGGCATCCATCACTCTTCTATCTAAAAGGACAAAAACAGAAATGTGTTAAAAGTCAAATAAAAAATGTACAGCCAAACTGTATTTAAAAGGATGTGAAGCTAACAATCATGAAATTTGGCCTTTAAATTTACATTCTCCCTTAAAGATAGAATTACTAAAGAGATAACCTCGTGTTAATCTGAGAAAAAAAATCTTCAATGGACCTACTTCTTTCAAATAGTATATTTCGCAATCTGTAGAGCAGTGCAAATGTTGCTGTTTCTTCCTTTTCAAATCCTCCTTTTGACACTGAGGTGACACAAAGGTCTATAAAAAAAATTTTTAGAAGATGTTATAATTTGAACAACTCATATTTTATTGAGACTTTTAGTTGCGGCTGAATTCTGGTACATGCCATTCATTTCATTTTTTTAAGTTAAATTTTGGATACGTTTGGAAATGGTAATATTTACGTGGTATAAAATTCAAAGAGTACAGAAAGAGAATACAGTGACAAATAAGTCTCTAGTCTACGCTGACCCGAGCCTCAGTTTTATACCCCAGGGGTAACTACTGTTGTTATACTTCCAGCAATACCCCATATTATTTTACAAGCATAAAGGAATATGTATATATTCCCTTTAAAAAAATTGTAAAATTACTTTATGAAGGCTTAAAAAGCACTGAGGGAGTTTCTGCCATGGTGCAACAGGATCAGCAGCGTCTCTGCAGCTCTAGGATGCAGGTTCCATCCCTGGCCCTATACAGTGGGTTAAGGATCCAGTGTTGCCACAGTTGTGGTAGAGGTCGCATTTGTGGCTTGGATCTGATCCTTGGGCCAGGAACTCCGTATGCTGCGGGGCAGCCAAAAAGAAAAAAGTAAAAAAAAAAACTACTGAGTATAATTAAACTGTGGTCCAGAGTTAGACACAATTTAATAATAGTTCAATTCCAAAATAAAAGTTACTGTAGGTGAGACCATGCAATTTCCTAATGCTTGATTTTAATACATTGTGCTAAATTTTTTAAAACAACTCAGAGGAACTAATATTTACAGTAGATGGAGTACTTATGAAAAATCTGGCATTAGCTATATTACATATATGTGTGTGTGTGTGTGTGTGTGTGTGTGTGTGTGTGTGTGTGTATAAAACCCAAGATTATATGAACTAGGAAACATTGTATATCTTAACAGCAATACTGGAGTGTAGAGTTTGAGACTGGGATGTATAAATGCTTTTCAAAGCGTGGAGTTTTGGAAAGGAGCAGACATCTTGATTTCACAACCTGAAGTTTTTCTCAGGACTGAAGTCAATATTGTAATTTCCACAGAACAGGAAAAAGGGAAGTTTTCTCAATGTAATTGTTCACCTGCATTAGAAAGTCCAGTATCCCTGAGATAGGAACCACTGCAATAAGAAGGGAGTTATATAATTCTTTAGAATCAAATAGTTAGATACACATTCCTTTAAAACAATGCAGAGACTATTCCATGTCAGACTCTTTAGTGCTACCTAGTTTTTAATGGCTTCATAATATTCTATTGTGTGGATGCACTGTTAACTAATTGCTGATAATATATCTTAAGGTTATTTCCAATCTTTTGCTATTACAAACTGAATATCCCTATACCCATATCATTTCGTACATATGTAAGCACATCTGTTAAATTCCTTAAAGTGTAAATAAAGCTACAATATATGTAATTTTAAATTTAGATGGACATATCAGATATATAAGTTTATACTCCTAATGATCAACAGAACCGCAAAAACCTATACCCTTTAGTGTCCCAAGTAGAATTTAATTAGCATGTTTTGCTTTGTTTCTGGAGTCCCTATTCCCTCCTCTGACAGAATTGCAGAAACAAAAACAGGTCTAAAAATGTTTATAAATGACTGTGACTCAGGGGCTCCTTTGTCTTATAGTCCTTTGGGCTATACCTAGACTTGAGCTGGTTGGTCACCTAATCTTAAAACCTGTGAAATGTAGAAATTTAAAGTGAGCTGCACTGCAGTGTTACACAAAGTAACAATTTTAGGAAAGTATTTGTACCTTGAAGCTTTTAGGGAGAGTCCAGGGCTGGGAGAACTAGGTCTATGGAAAGAAAAACTGAAGAAAAGCTGTCTTGTGGTACCCCAGTTTGTGGACAGGCATCTTACTGTCCACATACTCAATTTGCCATCATCAACAATGACCTATTAGAAGGTCATTTTTATTTTCCCATGTAAGTCAAGGAAATACTTTGTCAATGGACTGCATTCTAGCTCTTATCTATAATTGTAAGTGGGGTAGTGAGAAGTCTACAGCCTTCACAGAGAAGCAGGGGAGGAGCAATGGGTAAGTAGGGACTAGAGTGTCCTTCCCAATTACTTCACCCAAGCATAATTTTGACAGTGCCGAGAGCATCACTCTTCTATTACTAGACACTCAGAAATGGAGGGACAGAGAGACAGAGACAGAGATTCTCATCAAATCCTTCTTAAAAAATATAATCTTTCAGTGTTTCATGCAAATAATTCACTCACCAAAGGCACCATCCAAGTAAATGAAGAGTTCAAAAACACTGAAAGCTATGGTTGTGTGTGCTGGAAAAACAATAGCTTTGTCCCTTCCCTTGGGATTCTGTTCATCCATAAAATGAAACTATATTAAATAAATGAAATAACATTATTAAGGAGAATAACACATAAGGACAGATTTTTGGAGAAACAAAACATTTCCTACAATCCTATCAAAGCAACCACCACAAACCCATGCCTCTGAATAAAGAATTATCCTACCTGAATTAAACTATTTAGAGCAGAATCCAAATAAATGGTCCAATAAGGACCCATGATCTATATTAGGAAATACTTCTCCCCACTTTCTCATTTATTTTATATCAGAGCCAAATATTGATGCTACCACAATAGTAGTACTCTCTGGCATAGAAACCTTTTTCTTTCAGCTGCAAACCAACTGCAAAACCTCTGCTTTTAACTGCTACAATTATTTTTAGCCTACCCTGTCCACTGTTCCAAAATCCTTAGAGCGTTCCACAGCTTTCAGGAGCAATCAACAATTAAGTGAATGTTTCACTTAGTTTATGTCCCCAAAATCATCCAGTGTTAACAAGTTGGTGGCTTACCTAAATGTCTCCACTAAACAGAACCTTCATTTGCAAAGACTTGAAAAGATTATTGGACCGTATCTTTCTAACAATTGAATTTACTAAAACAAATCAAGTCATTATTATGTATCATTATTAGGTGGATGACAGGGACAAATAACATCACAATTGAGCTAAAAAACTCAAATAACTTTCAAGATTTTTTTTAAAGGATTTAACACTTAATGAAGCATGTTTGGCCATTGATAATACTACTTTAGAAATGTTTATTGATTGATTGATTGATTGACTGATTTAGCCGGGCCTGAGGCATGTGGAAGTTCCCAGGCCAGGGATCAAACCTCAGCCGCAGTAATGACAATTCTGGGTTCTTAGCTGCTAGACCACCAAGGAACTCCTAGAAAAATCAATTTAATATAAAAATATAAATTAACTTTTAAAAATTCAAGTATAAACTACATTACTTAAAAATAAAATCAAAGAATTCAAAATAATCACTCAGTTTTTATTCTTCTGCCAGCCTACATCACAGCCACAGCAACTCAGGATCCAAGCCATGTCTGCGACCTACACCGCAGCTCATGGCAATACCAGATCATTAACCCACTGTGCAAGGCCAGGGATCAAACCCGCATCTTCACGAAAACTAGATAGGTTCGTTTCCACTGAGCCACAATGGGAATGTCTCAATTTTCATTCTTAAAACAGCATTTAAGTAGTAATTTGAGGGACTCCATTGTGCACATTATTTCACAAGGATTAGTGTTTTGCTTGTATTATTTTACACATTTATAATCCATATTTTCTTGGGTCTTTTTTTGATATTCTAAAAAAAAAACATTACTGCACAAAATCCTATGTACAATTGCAGCTCTTACACACAGGTTCATTAAAAACTGAGTACTTTAAAAAATTCCCATTGCCGCTTTCTAGAAAGAAAGTCTAATGAGTGTGGTTTACCCGCATGGCTTCCCCACGAATTCCAGCATGCACAGAAAGTGAGCACTGCCGTGTGGTTCGAATGCTTTCCATGACCACACACAATACTGCCTTTCTGCTGCTCTTTGACTGACGTATCAAACTATGGTCAAAATTAATTTTTCTAAAATAAAGAAGAGACACATTTACAACAATCTATAACTTCTACTTACATATAATCAAGTACAGTTTTTGCTTATCATGTGTTTCTATTCATGATCCACCTTAATTAAAAGCAGTAAATCCAGTCTTAATATACATCAGAAAGTACATTCAAAAGAAATTTAATAATCTGCCTCTCCTTTCTATTTTCTTAAAACATGCTTATTATACATGTTTGTTAGAGGAGACTCTCTTAGTATATTTGTGGCAAGCAGATTTTTTAATTATTTTAATCTAATGGTGTAGCAAATGCATGCAGAGCTAAGCAGTTTTGCAGAACAATTAAATATTGTTTAAAGCAAATGGTTTTGCATATCTAAACTTATCCAAAGTTTGGATATATTACTAATTTGTAGTATTTCAAACAAATTACACTAGTAAAATATAACCTTGATTGTTTTAAGCATTCTTTGTAATGAAGTCTATATATTTAACATATTTAGTGCAAACACTGAACTATATTAAGGATTATTATTCCAACCGTGTAGTAATTTCCTTGAGTAATGTTGATACTTCCACTTCATGTTTGGTTACAACACCAAATGAAGCTTTTACTGCAATAGAATCTGATCCAGTAACATTAATCCCAACATCGTTCACAATATGGTTGCCTCTCCTTCCATAGAGTGAAACATCTGATTCATCTTCATAATTCAGTAACTGATAAGATGAAATACCTTTAAGAAAAAGAAATTAACATTTTACATGTCTTGAATTCAGCTAACTTAGATTATATAAAGTAACACATTAATTTATTTTTTAAGACTTAATTACCCAAATGATGAGAAATGCAACATTCAAGCCAGGATTTAAAACAGCTATTCAATTAATCTGACAACAAGAAGAAATAAATATCCCAGAGTACTTTAAATGAACTTGAATTCTCTCTTCAACCTATAGAATACTTAAGCATCAAGATCCACTGGCTGGTTGAAAGGAACAAGTGCTCATAAGAAAAAATTGTTAAATATCAATTTCTAATCTAGCCTGTAATACATTTGTTTACCATAATAAATCAAAAAATAAATATAAATGATTTGCATCTCATTTAACCATGTGAGATAGGTAAGACTAAATGATCACCTCCACTTTATAGAAGAAAAATATTATTATGCCATATCCTAAGCTGATTTGATTAAATCAAGTTATAAAAGAACTGAAATTAAATTGTACAATAAATAATCTTATAAAATACATTTGAAATTATTCAACCAATGAGATTTGATACTATGAAAACTTTAGGCATTGCTAATCTTAATACTATTAAAAATGAAAGTTACTTTTATCAATGAAAGTGTAAATATTAGAAACATAGGCAGCATATACAACCTATATTTAGATTACTGATAATATAGCTAAATGAGCTTTGTTATGAACTATATAAAATGTCACTCCCAAACAGACATTTCAACTTACCAGCTGAAATTTCTCTGTCTCCTAGAAGAATATCTTTCAGTGTAAAAGGTGTTGAGGTAAATTTATATCTAGGAAATAGAAAACATCGCTTCTTTTTTACCACCAGACTTAGAGGTTGGTATTTGTCAGCCTCACTGAGGCTTGGAACAGGAACTAATCTCCCTCCATCTCCGACTTGCTTGACAAAGCTCTTGGTAGCAGCAGCAAACATATTAATAAGGCATCAAAATGTTACAAACTGCAATCCTCAGATAACAAATCCATATTTTCAAAGAAAATCATGCATAAAACTAAGTCTTCCTTGATTTTAAATATAATTATACATGTTAAAAATACAAAGCATGGTTTCACCAAGAAGCTTACCAGTCTACAATTTACAACACTGCCTCTCCTGGTGTGCTCAGGTAATGAATTATAGATTAACAGTGTAAAATGATATACAAAAAGCAAGTCTAATTTGCAATAGTAGCCTATAACACTAAAATATACACAGAAAACTTGGTAATTTTTAAATATCACCAATGTCCTTGATGAGGGTCACAGGTGATAGTGCTTTGCCAGGTTTTAATGAAGCACATGGCTCTATGGGGAACAATGCAATTTAGCCACTAACGTGAGCCCTGGACACCACCTACAATGGACCTAGTCCAAAGGGAATTCCTTCACAAGTCCATTACAATTTTGGCAACAGAAAAGTACTCTTACGGATCCTTTTGCTACACAGTTCATTCTTCGAACATTTCATTCATTTTTCCTTGTACGTTTACAAAACCAAGGGATTAATATAAAAATAAATTTGCATAATATACAGAAACAAATGTATGCAGAACTTTGTAAAACACTAAGCCGTATTACATATAACTGTAGAAACTCTGACCTACGGATTTCTTACTCTGGAGTTGGCACACAGGGTCCTGCTGAATTTATTTTTGTTCATAATTATCCCAGTTACTCAACCTTTAAAGAGAAATGTATAAAGTTTAGGCTTGTTTTTCAGGAATTTTATGGCAAAAAATAAATTTTAGAAACAAATCTGAGTGCTGAAATTACGTATTGCCATATCTATGTGGATGTTAACATACTGTGAAGTAGTGGCTATGTGGTACTTTCAATAAGACATTCACTAAAACATAATGGATAGTAACAGATATACATACATCTATACAGGGAGGAGGGAGGAAAGGAAAAACAGACTTATTTCAAGCCTCAAGTAATATAAATCACTTTGATTAGATCCGGATTTTTTTTTCATTTGCTTTCCAGTTTCCAGGGTTCGAGAGTTAACAACAGCAAAAAAAAGTTTCCAAAAACGTCTCTTCGTGTGTATAGTATAGTGCCATGCAATCTTGCAGAACGAGAAAGTACAAGGGGTTATTCCTGCAAACAAAACCCCTAGCAGCGATAGGACATCTCATGTCGCTGACTCCCATCAAAGGTGGTGTATCCCAGGCAAACGCCATTACAACCAACACAGGTGTGCAGAAACAGCAGTTAATTGGAATTGGGTTCAAAGAAAAGCCTTCGTTTACACCTAAGGTGTCTTGCTGGGACCCGCTAGCCTAGCACTCATCAGGCGACGAAAGCGTAGAAGACAATGGAGCCCACTCCCGGCGAAAAAAAGTGGCTCTCTGTACTTCTCCGCAATCACCGAAAGGCAGGCTTCAGGGACAGGAAGAGCCCACCCGCAGCCCTCAGGAGCCAATATACTGCAAGTCTCACGTTTCGGGCCCAGGCCGGGTCAGGCTCTCTGGAAATTTTGCATTTGAAATTTTGAAATAATTTTCTTAAAGTGACGCAACCATCCTCTTCCCCCCTCCCACCCACCCCTTCAAAAAAAAGGCTGAGCTTCAGGCCTCACACACTCTGAAGCTTGCAAGCCCGCGGACTAGCCTCTCGGGGCAGGAAACAGCCTCCTTTTATGGACACAGAACTGCGGACTCCACAAGCCGCTGGGCAGAAGGCGGGGCACCGGCTGCAGCGGAGGACCGCTGGGGCTGAGGAGAGGGCGGGCCGGGCACCCTAGAGCCTGGTGAGCAGGTGGGCGGGCCTGGCAAGGAGCTCCGCCTGAGCCGGGGCAGCAGGGGGCGTGGCCGGGAACTGGGAACCGTGCGGTCGCACCGAGGCTCCGCCCCCGCCCGTCCCCCGGAGGGACGCAAGCGGGGAGAAGAAGAGGTGTCGGAGGAGGGGAGGAGGTGGCGGCGTCGGCGCTGGATCGCTCCTCTCGGGGACCGGCCGACCCGGTGAGCGAGGACGTCGCTCCGCACTGCTCTTCCTCCCGCTGGAAAACCGTCCCTTCTCACCATGTCTCAAAGCAGGCATCGCGCTGCGGCTCCGCCGCTGGAGCGCGAGGACAGCGGGACCTTCAGGTCAGTGCCCGGGTGGTCGGGACCAAGCCGGGAAAGGCCAGGAGTGGTGGGCAGAAGAGGAGGGGGCGGGGGAGCCGGCTGTCCAGCGGCATTCTGGGTAAAGCCCCTTCCTGGCGCTCGAGTCCTGGCTGCTGCTGGCAGGCAGGCTAGCTCCTGGCCCCGCCCTCTTGGTGTCGCGCGGGCGGGGGTCTCCAGCGGGCCCAGCCCCGCCCCTCCTGTAGCCTCGGGCTGCGCGGGTTGGGCGGAGGTGGCACGCGGCAGCTCCCGTGGGAAAGGGTTTTATCGGCTTAGTCCTGGAAGGTTGCAGCTCCCGTGCGTGCCTCCCGATTTCCCTGCGACTCCCCTTCTCCCCGCATTCACGTTATCTGCCTAAAGACCTCCGTCCCCCTGCCCTCTGCCCGCCGCAGCGGGGCCCAGAGGCTTGGCACGCCTCACCAGCTATGGCCTTGGCCGACGGGGAGCTTCGGTGCCTTCGGCGTCACCATGGGGGCTGTTAAAACTAGTCTCAGTGCTTGTTTCCCTCCCCGTTTTGACGTGCAAAGCTCAGCTTTTTCTGTTTTTTGCAGTTTGGGGAAGATGATTACAGCTAAGCCAGGGAAAACACCAATTCAGGTATTACACGAATACGGCATGAAGACCAAGAACATCCCGGTTTATGAATGTGAAAGATCCGATGTGCAAATACACGTGCCCACTTTCACCTTCAGAGTAACCGTTGGTGACATAACCTGCACAGGTCTGTATGCACAGTTAACCCAATGACCCTGTGGGTTGGCTGTCAAGAGCTGGTATTGCTTCTCAGTTCAGAAAAGTGTCTTTTTAACCAGACATCATCGAGGAGCAGGCTCTTGAAACTGGGACCTTTCCCTGATCGTTGGATCTTTCCAACTTCTCTGATTCTCTCCCTAATTTTCTCTTCCCTAGATACTAAGAGAAGCTCAGAAACATACCCTGGGACATTCCTAGGGTTCTTCCAAGAATTAGAGAGAAGCAGGAAAGGTTCTTTGTGCAGACATAGCTAAATTAGTAGATACTGTCAAGTTTCTTGGGTTATAGCAGATGCCAGAGGGCATGATCCCAGAATTTTCTGAGCCACTCCCCTCTGTTTGGACTCATTTGGCACTTTGGGCCCACTGTACCATGCTCCACTCTATCCAAGCAAACAACTACAGTGTTGTGTGGCAGTTTCTAATTCTTGACCCTTTACACGTCTTTTAAGTGAGATGTTATCTCCTTTTTTTATACATGAGGAAATAGGTTCAGAGAGATTATAAGAAACATTCCCAAGGTCACATAGTGAAGTTTGAAAATTCACATTGACCTATGGTCATTGATCTAGAGCAAATGATAACTGAAGTAGGCCATTTGCAACTGTAGACATTTTATTTTTTATGTATCTATTTAATTGCAAACACAAAAAAATATTGATTACTAAATTTAATTTGGAAGAATGCCAAGGACAAAATTCAGCAGGAAGGCTGAAGTTCCACCATCTGGTAATCTGAAGACATCATTTGTTTGTGTCCCTGAGAATCTGGAGTCCGTTATTTTCATTGAAACCACGTTAAAAAAAAATTTTTGACTCTTTTTTATCTTTTGGGGGCAGGTGGATTGTAGCTAGATTTTAGCTGGAAAGTTCCTCATAGGAATCAAAGAATTAGCATTGCATTACTGCTTTAGCTGGTCTATTTGTAAATGTTCGATGAAAATTCAAGAAAAAGTAGCCTTTTTCCCCTCAATGAGTTTTAGATCAGAGGTGTCAACCTGTGACAACTGCTTAGCCCCCCTACTCTTCTCACACTGCCCTGTCTTCCTGTGCAAGCTTATCTGTCTCTATGGCTTCAAATACTAATAATTCTGAAATCTCTGTCTTCAGCTCAGGCCCAGGTACAGAACATTGTATCACACTGTGCTTGGACGACCCAAAGACACCTCAGTCTCTATTGACTCAAAATGAATCCATCTTCTTCTTTCTCAAACCCATTTCCCCTGCACTCTCCAGCACAGTAGAAGCACCTTTCATCACCCATTTGCTCACAGTAGAAATTTGGGTTTCATCTTCTTGATCCCTTCCCTTCCCTCTTCCTGTTTCCCAGTCTGCCACCAAACCCTACTTCCTAAATATCTCTTGAATCTACTTCTCTCATCTTCCTGTTGCTACTGTGTGAACCACTTGGATTATAGCTACAGCCTCATAGCTGCTTTTTTAGCTTCTAGTTTGTGTCCGTTTCCACACAAAAACCAGAGTAGTGTTCTTTCTGGCATTCATATCTGTTCACATACTTCCTCTTCTTAAAATCCATTCAATGGTTCAGTCCGTATCAACAGCATTGATATCATCTGAGCACTTGAAAGAAGTGCAGAATATCAGGCCCCAACCCAGATCTACTGGATCAGAATATGCATTCTAACAAAATCTTAGGCAATTTCTAAAGTTTGAGAGGTACAAATTTAGGAGATCATTCATTGACCTCTCCTTCTACCCTTCAACTCTCTAGCCTTTTATCTCAAAATTCCTTCCTTCAAGCTCTTAACTGTCCCCAGCGATGTGGGGCTCCGTGTTGCCTCTCAGCTTTTGCAGGTGCCCTTCTCTCTGCCCACCAGCCCTCACTAATCCCCCAGCTTTTTTTACCTCACTAGTTTTTACTAATCTTTCAAATCCTTGTTTAGTTATCTTCTCCTTCATGAAACCTTCCTGAATCCTTACCAAGAGTAGGGGAGGGAGCTATGCCTTTTGTGGTCTACCCTATAGCCTGCATTTAGGCCTGCCGTAATCCTCCATATTTCAGGTGTCTTTTTATGGACAAAAGTCTCAGGCACTAGGCTGTATACTCTTTAAGGTCAGGGACTCCATTTAGTTCTCTACTACAGTTGACTCTTGAATAGCATGGTTTTGAGTTACGTGGGTCCACATCTGTGCAGATCTTTCTCTATAGTAAATACAGTACCCACAGTCCATGGTTAGTTGAACCCACAGTTACGAAGGAAGCTGGAAATAGAGGAACCACAGAAACAGAGGGCTGGTTTCAGTTATACGTGCATAGTCAACAGTGCAGAGAGTTGATGCCCCTAAGTCCCATATTTTCAGTGGTTAACTGTATATCCTTAATACCTGTGTTAATGGATAAATGAATATGGTTTGTGTGTTTTCTGACACTTGAGGGCCACACTTGAAAGGTATTCCATGTCGGTTTTCTTTCCTCCACCAGGAAAAGGACATCAGCATTCTGATACCACTTTAGAAGGGTTCTCAACACCTAGTTTGAACTCAGAAGGAAAATAATGGAGTTTACAATTTACTGTGTGCTTGTTAACTGAAATTAGGCATCAGTCTCAGTGATAAGTCAGGGCTGTTGCCTTCTGTCCCCTTAGTTACCCACATAAGGGGTACAGATTGCATGGAAGACGCATCACGTTATCTCTCACTTTATTCCCTATCTAAACCTTCCTGCACTGTATCCAACAGGTAGCCATGACTGCTTAGCTTAGGTGTGGGACCTGTATAGGAGGGGCTGTTAGAGTAAAATTGTGCACATTTTGCTGTCAAAGAGTTTTTCTGTAAGTGGCTCCTTTAAAGGAAACTTCTTGTTACAGAAGAATTTCCTCTCTAGGAATAAGGGCAGAGTAAAATACTAAATTGCATTTCCTCAGAAGATATGACATGGTCTACATTATAATCATTTTATGTAATAAGCACTTATAGTGGAGACATAATAAAGATTTTTGTAAGGTATGTATAGTATTAAATACATAGAACTTTTTAAATCACAGGTATTTTTAATGTATTAATTTCATATGCTGAATATATTATTTCAGAGTATAACTGTATGTAGTATATGTTTTTATTACCTAGTACATATATAAAATGTGTAGCGACCTCGTTTTGTATTATGCAAACATCTGTGCAAACCTCACATTTTCATAGCGTATAAAGAAGTTTTGTTTTGTCTTTTTTGTTTTTTACCCTTAATTCAGGTGAAGGTACAAGTAAGAAGCTGGCGAAGCATAGAGCTGCAGAGGCTGCCATAAACATTTTGAAAGCCAATGCAAGTATTTGGTGAGCTAAATTTCTTTGTATTCTGCAGCTCAAAAATATCATGACTGAGGTAAGATTAAAAGTTTGAACATGCTCACAAAAGCAACAAAGTAAAGTTGTATCTAGTTCTAAAATTCCATTTCCATGTGAAGACTTGTCATCCACTAAAGACAACTTTCTGCATAAGAAATTAAATCCAGCATCTAACTATTAAATGAAGGCTCTCATGAACTGGGCTTCTTAATTTTTTTTTCCCCAGATGAGGTGCAACAGTAGAAAACCAAAGTGTTTCTGGCAAATATCTTACTGTACTAAGACTATTTCTTCACAGAAGGTAGAGATAGAAAATGTGTGAGGTAGGAAAAAAGATCAGCTAAAAGTACTCTCTTAGAAACTCTAATGTGGAAGGAGATAAAGATTTCCTTCTGCTAGAGAATACGCTAGATACAAGAGGGTGTTAAATGGGATGTTAATCTTGATATATCTTTCCAGAATAAATTTGTTGTCACATTAGGTGCTTTTGGAAGGAGTATTGGTCTTGGAATATCTCCAGTATCACATAGTTGTATCTCTTGGTTTCAAGTGGTCACATCCAGGAGCCTTCAAATTCTTCTCTTTTCATGCACTCAAATATACCTAGAGTATGGTCTGCTCTATCTGCTCCCACCTGACAGCAGAGGCCCATGGGAATTTAGGACAGGTTTTTTGTTTCCCAGCCATAGCAAAACTTTTGGTTTATGGATGCATTTAGGTTCTCATGCCATGTTCTTCCCTTTTTCTAAGTAATTATAAACTAAGTAATTACTGTAGTAATTATAAACTGCAGCGACTTGATGTGGGATCTCAGTTCCCAGACCAGGGATTGAACCTGATCAGCAGCAGTGAAAGGGCTGAGTCCTAACCACTAGGCTACCAGGGAATTCCCCTTCAGGTAGTTTAGAACCAACCAGAGAAAGCCTTGGATCTCACAAAATGATGCCTGATTCTCTAGGGTCATGTATTATAATTGATTTATGCTAGCTTTCTGGACATGCCAAATGACATGGCAGGTTTTGGATTATCCCCTGGCTGACCATGCTATTTCTGTGCAGCCCAAAGTGTTCCATATATTCATAGAAATGAGCACGCAGAGTGTCTTTTCTACACATGGGCACTTCACTTTGTCAGCAAAAAAAGGTTAACCAGCTTTACTATGAGGTAGTGCTTCTTAACAGATAAGATGGGGATTACTAAACTGTAAATCAGGCTTAAAGTGCTTGATTTGATACAGAGACTTTCTCACTTCTCCATCACAATTACTTGGGTGTCTTTGATATACATTATTACAAGTGAATCACATCAGCCTATGTAAAGCTTGAAATTCTGGCAGACAGAAAAGAACTCTGAGGAAATGGCAGTAACTCAACCCATTGGTCATGGAAGAAATGACTCTTCGGTTGCCTAGGTAGTAATCACCTGGAATACAGCTTATTTACATTAGACATCCATCACCCGAGTAACTAGTAATTTCCCACCACTTAGAAGAGGTTATCTTTTCCCCAATCATAGTCTCCATATGCTGAAATCAGATTCATGCCATCCATTTTATGCAGGATACTTATAAATCTTAGGAGGATTATCTTAGCATTGAGCATGACAGATCAAACCAAGTCTTTCTTCCATAATTATCTGGGTTAAAAAGCTAGATTTATGATCTGTATGGTTTACATCGCCAGGCTGAATTTCCTGGCTATTTGTTAGTCTTCTGTTTCTGTGTGGTTGGAACAAGAGTATGCTTTCTTTAAATACATTTTTTATTGAACATCTATTACATGTAAAGCACTGCAAGGCTTATGAAGGTAAGTATACTTAGGCCCTACTATCAATGATTTTATGGTCTGAGCAAGGGAGAGGTGTGGTGAGGAATAGACAAATTACATGCATTCTTAAGACTATATAACATAAGATAAAAATAACTTGCTTAAGGAAAGGTCAAACCAAATGTTAAAATGGTTCAAAGAAGGGAGAAGTCATGTTCCACTGGGGCAAAAGAATAGGCTTCTGAGAGGAAATGGCATTGAAGTATACCTTGGAAGGTGGATAGATTAGATTCTCATAAAAGAGGAAGGCAGGAAGGGCATTCCATGTAGAAGGAAATACAAGAGCAAAGGTGTGGAGAGCTGAATGGAAAATGCTTGTCCTTTATTTAATAACTGGGGGAAATTCCTTTGTTTTAATACTTTATAAAAATGTTTAGCTTTGCAGTTCCTGACCCCTTAATGCCTGACCCTTCCAAGCAACCAAAGAACCAGCTTAATCCTATTGGTTCATTACAGGTAAGTGGCACAGTTTTTCCATACTTAACTTTTTGTCTACTGAAAAAAATGTCGCAAATGTTGATATTGTCACAGGGGTCGAAGGAAATCATGTTTTTAATATTAGATTGTATAATGTTTTGTGTTCCAAGTTATGGTCATTAGATAATAAAGCATTAACTTGAAATTATTTTCCTATTTATTTACATCTTGGATTTTCTCCCATATACAGTATCTGCCTTTGGTTTGTGGAATTCTCATTTGAGATCAACAGGACCTCAGTGCACATGGGTAGAGTGTTTTATATTTTTAGAATGTTTCTTGCCACTCTTGTGACAGATCTCTTTCTACTTCTGTTGAGACAGAAGACTTTATAAAGTGCCCAAGTTGAGTTACCTAACTCAAGAAAAAGGAAGTTATCTGCTTTTTTGCTAATTCTACCAAAAAAATATATTCAGCTTTGAATTTCTGTGGGCAGAATATCCTTCTTACAGATTATCCATGTGCTCTGTTGGACAAGTCCCCTCCCTGTTATCCAGCCAGTCTTTTGGTCTCTTTCCTGCCCTAAGAGTTTTTCTGCAGTTCTCTTCCTTTTTGCTCCTCAACCTTGTTAAGGCGTGTGTGTTTGCTGTCTGCTCCTCATCTGCTCTTGATCGAATGCAGTCAGTTAAGCAGCTATGTGTATGGAAGGTTCCAGCTAGGAGGGGAGAGGCTTTCAGAACTGATGGCCATGAGACCTACAGATGTTCTCTTGGATGTTCCCAAAGTGGGTGAAAGTAGCTTCTCTTTCTTTTGAACTCTTTGATAGCAGTTCACTACGGCTTAATGGAAGAACATCCTTCGCAGCAGGAAACTGCTTCAGTTTTAGTATTGTGGGCCTATCAGATAGAAAATGTGGAATATCTATGGGAAACAGAGGGTCTTCTCTCATTTCCTCATTGCAGAAAATCATTGTTCTTTGCAAACATATAAATAGAAATGAGATCAAAATCACACGAGAATATGTATGTGATTGAGCCACTGCGTAGTAAAAATGACTACTAAAACCTCATCTCGATTTTCTAGGAACTGGCTATTCATCATGGCTGGAGACTTCCAGAATATACCCTTTCCCAAGAGGGAGGACCTGCTCATAAGAGGGAATATACCACAATTTGCAGGCTAGAGTCATTCATGGAAACTGGTACTTATTTATTCTTACCCTCATACAATTGAGGACATTTGAAATATTTTGAGATGACAAATGATCATAGAAATTTATGCTGTGATTTCAAGTATTTCTCTGGAGAAAAAAAAATTGACACACTCCTAGTCTGCTGTCTGTGTCTTTCTCTAGTTGAATATAAGTGTAAATATTTGGCTTAAGAATACTTGTCCTAGGGTTCCCATTGGGAACTCCGAAAACAAGGTGATTAATAAGAGGCTGATGGCAAAAAAATGCAATGAGATAAAAATAATAAAATAGTAATTAACCTTTTGAATTATAGCAACCTCTGTGTTCTATAGGCCATAGACTATGAGAAAAAAAGTTGCTTAATACAGTGCTAGTGAGGATTCCTATTTTAACCTCTCCAGCCTGTTTTTATCCTTTTTAAAGTGGCTTGAAATGGAATTTTACCTTGGATGGATATTAGTTTCAAGTAATAGGCAATGGTTTGCTTTCGAGGGATAGTGTGGGCCAGTGCAGACAGCACTGGGCCAGAAGTAGGAACCTCAGCTTCCGTTGCTGGGGCAGTATTTGATTTTCAAAATTAGGCAAATTGCTTATTTCCCTGCCTGGGCCTCAGTTTTTAAATCTACAAAAGTAAAGCATGGAAGTGGGTGATATTTTTGGTGTCTTTCAACTCCATTATCTCCTATGGCCTTCTCATTCATGTTAAAGAGGAAAGTCCACATGGTTGTCATTGTAGAGGAGATCATAAGCAAGAAATAGAAAGTAAGAGATAGGATTTATAATTGAAATATCACCTTGGTATCTGAATATTTGGAAGGAATTAAACTACATATAGTTCATTAAGTTAGATGTAGGAAAATGTAACTATTAAGGAAAAACAAAGTATGGGAGTTCCTGTTGTGGTGCAGTGGAAACAAATCCAACTAGTATCCATGAGGGTGCAGGTTCAGTCACTGCCCTTGCTCAGTGGGTCAGAGACCTGGTGCTGCTTTGAGCTGTGCTATATAGGTCGCAGTCGTGGCTTTCCCATGTTGCTATGGCTATGGCGTAGGCCAGCCCCTGAACCTCCGATTCAACTCCTACCCTGGGAACTGCCATATGCTATGGGTGCAGCCCTGAAAAGAAAAACAAAGTATAACTATTAAAAGATTAAAGTCCTTTAAAATGTAAAAATTAATAGTTGCATAATGCACAACAAGCAAAGATGTCAGGTCAAAGAATAGTGTACAAAAACCATGAGATTGTTCTCTGTTCAAACATTTGGTCATTCTCTATGGACACTAGCTTACTTTCTAAACCTCCTATTTTTCTTTATTTAGGAAAGGGGGCATCAAAGAAACAAGCCAAGAGAAATGCTGCTGAGAAATTTCTTGCTAAGTTCAGTAACATTTCTCCAGAGAACCACATTTCTTTGGTGAGTAATGATCAGAGATCTATGGTGTTAATATGATAAGCATCTCTTGCTATGGGACACTTGTCTAGATTCTTTTTGGTAATACTTCACAGTTGCACTTTTTAAAAATCTCTTAAATGTTGAGTTATATGTTTGCTATATGTGAGTCAGGGTCACAGGGGTGACCAGGTAAGAGGGCATGAGAGGCATAAATTCAGAATAATATGATGGTATCTAAAGATGGTGGGCCACAGTGACACTTTTGCCTTCAGACTGACAATTCATTCCCATGCCCTGGTTCATCCACTCATTGATCCACTCAGCGAACATTTAAGTAACTCATTACGTACCAAGCTTTATGCCAGATCTGACATATAGTGAATAAGATATCTCCAGCCCTAAGGAGTTTGTAGTACTCAAAGAGAAAGAACCCTACAGACTCATCCTTACATAGGCTTCTTGGGAACACAGGAAAAGGATCCAACTAAAATGGGGTTTCAGGAAGACTTCTTGGAGGATGTAATATCTAAACCGAGACTATACGATGAGAACAGGAAAAAAGAATTTTAGAGAGAAGAAAGACCATGTATGGTAATAACCAACATGGGAAAAGAAAATGAATGTATATGAATGACTGCTGCACTATGCTGTACACCTGAAACTAATACATTTAAATCAACTATACTCCAGTAAAATTGAATTTATTTTTGTATTTTTGTCTTCTTAAGGCCGCACCCGCGGCATATGGAGGTTCCCAGGCTAGGGGTTTAATTGGAGCTGTTGCTGCTGGCCTGCACCAGAGCCACAGCAATGCCAGATCCAAGCCTCACCTGCCACCTACATCACAGCTCACCGCAACACCTGATCCTTAACCTACTGTGTGAGACCAGGGATCAAAACCTCAACCTCATGGTTCCTAGTCAGATTTGTTTCCACAGCGCCATGACAGGAACTCCAAAATTTAAAAGAAATATTTTTTAAAAAAGAAGGACTTCCCATCATGGCTCAGCAGTAACAAACCCAGCTAATATCTAAGAGAATGCAGATTTGATCCCTGACCCCACTCTGTGGGTTAAAGATCAGGTGTTGCATGAGCTGCGGGGTAGGTCGCAGACATAGCTTGGATCTGGCATTGCTGTGGCTGTGGGGTAGGCCGGCAGCTATAACTCCAATTTGACACCTAGCCTGGGAACTTCCTTATGCCACGGGTGTGGCCCTAAAAAGGATGACTGAATAAATGAAAGACGAGGTGCAGAGATCCATAAGTGACACATTTTTGTGACCTAGGCACCCAAAGCCGTTTGGGATGGCTGTAGCATAGAGTTGGAAGGAGGGGATCTCAAACAATGAGGCTAGAAAGGTAAAGAGGGTTTGATTCTTGAAAGGAATGTATTGAGATGAAACTTGATCCTGAGGGTAGTGTATAGTCATTAAATAAAGTTAATCTGGGAAAGACAAGATCTAATTTATACATTAGAAGGGAAATCACTGGCTGCATCATGGTTAATGATGTAGCTGTGGCTGTGGTGTAGGCCGACAGCTGTAGCTCCAGTTCGACACCTAGCCTGGGAACCTCCATATGCTGCAGGTGCAGCCCTAAAAAGGAAACAAAAAACAAAACAAAACAAAAAAACATATCACTAACCCTAAAATCTGACAATAGCAAATCCCAGTGGAAAAAGTTATGGATTAATCTCCCATATAGTGAAACACCTTAATATTTAGTAGAACTTTAAAAGAATAATATACCATACACAAATAGTGTTTATTTCCGAAATGCAAGGATGTTTCAATATAGGTAAAGCTGTTACTATAATTAATCACTTTAATGGGTCAGAGGAGAAAATCATAATCCTCTCAATAGATGGCAAAAAAATTTTGACAATCACTGCTGATGAACACTTTTAAAATATTCATATTGTAATTTAAAATATATACTTCAGGAAAAAAATCAAAATCATAGTTACATGTTTACGTGTTATATCCATTCCCATTAATCTCAGAAATAAGACAAGGATGCACACTGATAGTGCTTTTTTTTTTTTTTTTTTGTCTTTTTGCCTTATCTGGGGCCGCACCCACGGCATATGGAGGTTCCCAGGCTAGGGGTCTAACAGGAGCTGTAGCTGCCAGCCTTCGCCATAGCCACAGCAACGCGGGATCCGAGCCGTGTCTGCAACCTACACCACAGCTCATGGCAACGCCGGATCCTTAACCCACTGAGCAAGGCCAGGGATCGAACCCACAGCCTCATAGTTCTTAGTCGGATTCGTTAACCACTGAGCCATGAAGGGAATTCCTGATAGTGCTTTTTAAAACCTTGTTGTAGAAGCAACAACCAACATAATCAAACAAGAGAAAGCAATAAGAGGTTGAAAATGAGGAGATGAAAATGATCATTAACTGCAAATAATATGATTGTATCCCTATAATACCCTAGAGAAAAACTACTAGAAATAATAAAAGAATTCATCAAGGTAACTGGTCATAAGATTAATATATAAAATCAATAGATTTCTCATATTATTTCTGTTACAAAGGTAACCACCAGAATAATTAAAAACAAAGTTAATGATTGCTTCTGGAAAGGGAACTGAATGTAGGGATGGGGATTTTTGCTTTTATAATCCTGTGCTATTTGATTTTTTTGTTGTATGTATGTATTACTTTAATAAAATAGATGAAGCTTGATAACATTGATCATTTTATAGCAAGATAGAAAATCTGTCCTGAAAAAGTACACTAGAAAAAATCAGTAGTTTTCCTACTTACAAATAATAAGAAGTAGAATGCAGAAGATCCCACTGTCAATAGTAGAAAAGAGGATGATATGTCATAGAATAAACTTAAAAAGAAATATGAAGGACTCAAGTGAGAAAAACTTTAAAACTCTATGGAGGAATTTAACAGAAATTAGATAAGTGTAAAGATACATACTGTTTTCCGCAGTGGTTGCACCAGTTTACATTCCCAGTAACAGTGTAATAGGGTTCCTTTTTCTCCACACCCTCTCCAGCACTTTCTGTTTGTAGACTTTTGATGATGGCCATTCTGGCCAGTGTAAGGTGGTATCTCATAGTAGTTTTGATTTACATTTCTCTAATAATGAGTGATGTTGAACATCTTTTCATGTGTTTTTTGGCCATCTGTATGTCTTCTTTGGAAAACTGTCTGTTTAGATCTTCTGCCCATTTTTTGATGGGGTTTGTTTTTTTAGTATTTAGCTGCAGGAGGTGTTTATAAATTTTGGAGATTAATGCCTTGTCAGTCAATTCATTTTCTCCCATTCTGTGGGTTGTCTTTTTGTTTTGTTTAGTGTTTTCTTTGCTGTGCAGAAACTTTTAAGTTTAATTAAGTCCCATTTGTTTATTTTTGTTTTTATTGTCATTACTCTAGGAGGTGGATCTGAGATGATGTTGCTGTCATTTATGTTGGAGAGTGTTTAGCCTATGTTTTCCTCTACGACTTTATAGTATTTGGTCTTATATCTACGTCTTTAATCCATTTTGAATTTTTTTTGCGTGTGTGTGGTGTTAAGAAATATTTTAATTTCATTCTTTTACATGTGGCTATCCAGCTTTCCCAGCACCACTTATTGAAGGGGCTGTCTTTTCTCCATTGTATATTATTGCCTCCTTTGTCATAGATTAGTTTGACTGTAGGTGCATGGGTTTAATTCAGGGTTTTCTATCCTGTTCCACTGATGTATATTTCTGTCTTTGTGTCAGCACCATACGGTTTTGATGACTGCAGCTTTGTAGTATAGTCTGAAGTCAAGGACCCTGATTCCTCCAGCTCCATTTTTCTTTTTCAGGATGTCTTTGGCTATTCTGGGTCTTTTGTGCTTCCAAAAAAACTTTAAAATAGTTTGTTCTAGTTCTGTGAAAAATGTCCTTGGTAATTTGATAAGGATTGCATTGAATCTGTAGATTGCCTTGGGTAGTACAGTCATTTTGATAATATTGACTCTTCCAATCCAAGAGCATGGTATGTCTTTCCATCTGTTTGTGTCATCTTTGATTTCTTTCATCAGCATCTTATACTTTTCAGAGTACAGGTCTTTTGTCTCTTTAGGTAGGTTTATTCCTAAGTATTTTATTCTTTTTGATGTGATGGTAAACAGAATTGCTTCCCTAATTTCTCTGTCTAATCTTTTGTTGTTAGTATATAGAAATGCAGCCAGTTTCTGTGTATTAATATTATAAGCTGTGACTTTGCCAAATTCATTGATGAGATCTAACAGATTTCTGGTAAAGTCTTTAGGATTCTTTAGGTATAGTATCCTGTCATCTGCACACAGTGATAGTTTGACTTCCTTTCGAATTTAGATTCCTTTTATTTCTTTTACTTCTCTGATTGCCCTGGTTAGGACTTCCAAAACTATGTTGAATAGTAGTGGTGAGAGTAGACATCCTTGTCTTGTTCCTGATCTCAGAAGGAATTCTTTCAGCTTTTCACCACTGAGAATGATGTTAGCTCTGGGTTTGTCATGTATGGACTTTATTATGTTGAGGTAGATTCCCTCTACCGCCACTTTCTGAAGAGTTTGTATCAGAAGTGGGTATTAGATTTTGTCAAAGGCTTTTTCTGCATCTCTCGAGAGGATCATATGGTTTTTATTCTTCAGTTTGTTAATGTGGTGTATCACACTGATCAGTTTGCGGATACTGAAGAATCCTTGCATCCCTGGGATAAATCCCACTTAATCATGATGTACAATCCTTTTAATGGATTGTTGGATTCAGTTTGCTAGTATTTTGTTGAGCATTTTTGCATCTATGTTCATCAGTGAATTTGGCCTGTAATTTTCTTTTTTTGTGGTATCTTTGTCTGGTTTTGGTATCAGGGTGATGGTGGCCTCATGGAATGAATTTGGAAATGTTCCTTCCTCTGCAGTGTTTTGGAACAGTTTCAGAAGGATAGGTGTTAGCTCTTTCTAAATGTTTGATAGAATTTGCCTGTGAAGCCATCTGGTCCTGGACTTTTGTTGGTTGGAAGTTTTTTAATCACAGTTTCAATTTCAGTACTTGTGATTGGTCTATTCATACTTTCTATTTCATCCTGGTTTAGTCTTGCAAGATTATTTTTCTAAGAATGTGTCCATTTCTTCTAGGTTTTCCGTTTTATTGGCATATAGTTGCATGTAGTAGTCTCTTATGATCCTTTGTATTTCTGTGATGTCCTCCGTTGTTACTTCTCCTTTTTCATTTCTGATTTTATGGATTTGAGTCCTCTGTCTTTTTTTCTTGATAAGTCTGGCTAAGGGTTTATCAATTTTGTTAATCTTTTCAAAGAACCAGCTTTTAGTTTCATTGATCTTCTCTATGGATTTCTTCATTTTTATTTCATTGATTTCTGCTCGGATCTTTATGATTTCTTTCCTTCTACTAGCTTTAGGTCTTGTCTGTTCTTCTCTCTCTAGCTGCTTTAGATGTAAAGTTAGGTTACTTACTTGAGCTTTTTCTTGTTTCCAGAGGTAGGCTTGTATTGCTATAAACTTCTCTTAGAACTGCTTTTGCTGCATCCCATAGATTTTGGAGTGTTGTATCTTTGTTGTTATTTGCTTCTAGGTATTTTTTAATTTCCTCTTTGATTTCTTCAGTGATCCATTGGTTGTTTAGTAGCATGTTGTTTAGGCTCCATGTGTTTATGTTTTTTGCAATTTTTTCTTGTTCTTGATTTCCAGTCATATGGCATTGTGGTCAGAGAAGATGCTTGATAAGATTTCAATTTTCTTAAAATTACCAAGGCTTGATTTGTAGCCCAGGATGTGATCAACCCTGGGCTATAAATTGCAAGTGCATCTCCAGTGTCCTGCATTTGTACCCTCCTCCTCTCACGATTTCTGATTTTGGTAGCATAATTGTGCATGGATAATTTCGTATCTTTACCATATATATGCCTTTACTGGTGAGCCCTGTCATTTGTGGTACTTTTGTTTCTGGTTGTGGCCTTTTCTTTTCTGCCTAGAGAGGTTCCTTTAGTATTTGTTGTAAAGCTGGTTTAGTGTTGCTGAATTATCTTAGCTTTCGCTTTTCTGTAAAGCTTTTGATTTCTCCTACAAATTTGAATGAGAGCCTTGCTGGGTAAAATAATCTTGGTTGGAGGTTTTCTCCTTTCATCACGTTAAGTATATCATGCCACTCCCTTCTGGCCTGCAGAGTTTCTGCTGAAAAAAAATCTCTTGATAACCTTGTCAGCGTTCCTTTGTATGTTATTTGTTTCTTTTCCCAAGCTGCTTTCAATATTTTCTCTTTGTCTTGATTTTGGTCATTTTGATTAAAATGTGTCTCAGGGTGTTCCTCCTTGGGTTTATTTTATATGGTACTCGTTCTGCTTCCTGGATTTGAGTGAGTGGTTCCTTTCCCGTGTTAGGAAGTTTTCAGCTATTATCTCTTTGAATATTTTTTCTGTCCCTTCCTGTCTCTCTTCTCCATCTGGCACCCCTATAATATGGATGTTGGTGCATTTAACATTGTCCCTAAGTTCTCCAGGACTCTTTTCATTTCTTTTCAATCTTTTTTCTCTTTGCTGTTCCACATCAGTGATTTCCACTAGTCTGTCTTCCACCTCGCTTGTTCATTCTGCCTCCTGTATTCTGCTCTTGGTTGTTTCTAATGAATTTTTAATTTCAGGTTATTGTATAGTGCATCTCTGCTTGCTTAAGTTTTAAGTCTTGTATTTCTTTGCTCAGTGTTTCCTGTAAATTATCAATCTTCGCCTCCAGTTTATTTTCAATGTCTTGCATCATCTTTGGCCTCAACAGTCTAAAGTCTTTTTCCTGGAGGCTGATAGTCTCCTGATCACATAGCTGTTTTTCTGGGGTTTTTTCTTTGTCCCCCCCCCCTTTTTTTTTTTGTCTTTTGTCTTTTTAGGGCTGCATCCACAGCATGTGGAGGTTCCCAGGCTAGGGGTCTAATCGGAGCTACAGCTGCCGGCCTAAGCCACAGCCACACCATGTGGGGTCCAAGCCATGTCTGCAAACCTACACCACAGCTCACAGTAATGTCTTATCCTTAATCCACTGAGCAAGCCCAGGGATCAAACCTGCAACCTCATGGCTCCAAGTCTGTTTCATTTCCACTGTGCCACAATAGGAACTCCACTTTTTCCCTTATCTGAGTTATAGTTCTCTGTCGTTTCATCTTTATAGGTTTTTGGTGTAGTGTCTTTTTTGCAGAAAATAGAGTTGTAGCCTCTCTTACTTCTGGTGTCTGCCCCCCTTGTGGCTGAAGTTGGTATGTGTGCTTGCTGTAGGCTTCCTGATGGGAGGGATTGGTGCCTGCCCACTGGTAGGTGGCGCTGATTCCTATCCCTCTGGTGGGTGGGTCTTTGTCTGTGGGTGAGATTAGAGGCAGCTGTGTTCCTGGGGGTTCTTTAGGGAGCCTGTTTACTGACGGCTGGGGCTGTGATCCCTCTGGGATTATTGTTTGGCCTGGGGCTTCTCAGCGCTCATGGGTGGGGTCAGATTTTCCCAAAATGGCCACCTCCAGAGAAAGGCATGCTGATGAATATTCCCAAGAGCTTTGCCTCAAATGCCCTTCCCCCACAGTGAACCAGTCACCCCCTGTTTTCCCAGGAGATCCTCCAAGAACTGCAACCAGGTCCGACCCAGATTCCTGTGGAGCCTTTGCTTTGCCCTAGGAGCCAGTGCACGTGAAAAATCTGTGTGCACCTTACAGGACTGGGGTCTCCATTTCCCCCAGTTCTGTGGAGCTACTGTACACAAGCCCCACTGGCCTTCAATGCCAGATGCTTGGGGGGCTCTTTCTCCCAATGCCAGATCCCCAGGCGTGGGGATTTGATGTGGGGCTCAGAGCTCTCACTCCTGTAGGTGAGTCTCTGTGATAGTCACTTTCCAGTCTGTGGGGCTTCCCACCCGGGAGGTATGGGGTTGCTTATATTGCATAATCGCCCTTCCTGTCTCTTGATGTGGCCTCCTCTTTGTCTTCTGGAGCAGGATATCTTTTTGAAAGTTTCCAGTCCATTAGGTTGAAGGTTGCTCAGCATTTGGTTGTAATTTTGTTGTTTTTTATGAGAGAAGTTGAGCTCCAGTCCTTCTATTCCACCATCTTAATCTAATGTTCTCAAGTGGACCAAAGATTTAAACATCAGAATTGAAACTATATGAGAAAACATGGAAGAGCTTCCCTTTTTAAAACGCTTCGCATTGAAAAGCCTTTTAAAGCATAACTTAAAATCTAGAAGTGGTAAAGACTCATAAATTTAACTACATAAAACCTATTGCACAGCAAAATGTCTATAAATAAAACCAATAAAAACAAAATGAGAAGAACTGTTTTCAACACATAGCTATGACAGGACTCTCAATACCATATATAAAGCTTACATATCAATAAAAAAGACAACCCAGAAGCAAAACAGTGGGGGAAAAAATGTTCACCTTTATTCATGCAAGTTAAACAAGGTACTGTTTTCACCTTAGATTGACAAAACCCACAAAGTTTGTCAATACCTGGTCTTGGCAAGGGTGTGAGAAAACCAGCACCCTCCAAGATAGTTGATGGAAGTATAAATTGGTTCAAAAATCAATTTGGAAGTATTTATCAAAATTAAAAGCATCTATGTTCTTGATTCAGCAGTTCTGTTTCTAGAAATTATTCTGCAAAGAAAGTCATCGAAGTGCAAAAAAGTTTCATAGTAACAATTGTTAGTAAAAGCAAGAAACCAGAAACAACCTAAAACCCATAGTTGGAGACTGGTAAGATAAATGTAGTGCATATACGTGAAATGATATGAGAAAAATGAATAATACCGGATATGGAAGAGTAAGCTACCATTTTTTTAAAAAAGAAGATTGTGTGTGTGCTTAAATGTGCATAGAAAATTTATAGAAGCATACTGAAGAAATATTTGATAGCACTCTCTGGGGAGTGGAGCAGAAGTCTGGGGAGGGGTGGTAAGGAAAAGAGATTGTTCTTCATTATATATTTGTTCCTATTACAGGTATACTTCTATTTTATGAATGAACTATGATTTTTTTTTTAAGTTTGTTTTAAAGTTCCAGTCAAGGAATATAAAATTCTGTTTGGTAGATTTTGTAAATTACTACTCAGTTCTTTGATTTTTTTTCTTCTGCTGTGGCAGTGCCAGATCCTTAACCCACTGTGCTGGGCCAAGGATCGAACCTGTGTCCCAGGGCACCAGACACTGCTGATCCCATTGTGCCACAGTGCGAACTCCTACTCAGTTCTTTATCATGGCTATTTTTATGATCTTTTGAAAACCCCTTAACTTCTTTTAAGCTCATTGATAAATAAGACCTAAGGATAGGTTGCCCTACTTACTTCAGAGAGTAGTTTTTTATGGTTTTTCTAAAGGCATAATATGTGAAAGTAATTTAAGAACCATAAATTAACAGGGAACATGTAAAGCATTCTCAGAACAGAAGTGAAAAAGTTTAGAGGAGAAAATAAAGAGGAAAAGGAGAAAAAAAAACAAAAAAATAAACTTCGGTTCTGGGTTAAGTCTGATAAAAATTTTTTGACATCATGCCATTCCTTTGAATGACCTGTTCACACACTTGCACATTTCACCTTTTCTACTGTTTCTTTGTTGTCTGGTTTACAGTTGTCCTTTACAGAGATAGGTATTGAATACAAGAAACCATAAAGATATGAAAACTTTTCTGCTTTATGTAAATTGCTCCACTAGGTGCACTCAGTTACAGTTGACCCTTGAACAACACAGGTTTGAACTGTTTGGATCCACTTCTATGCAGATTTTTTTCAGTAGTAAGTACTGTAGTACTGTACCCACCACAGTTGGTTGAAGCTGTGGACTCAGAACCGTGGGTACAGAGAGCCAACTCTTAACTATACGCAGACTTTCAACTGTGAGGCGTGTCAGCTGCCCTGGCCCTCACGTTGTTCAAGGGTCAGCTATATTTGTAAATTTGTTTATAGTGCCTTTAAGTACATTATACATTTTAATGTCATCATCAGAAAATTTGACTGAGACCTTTATACTTTTGTTTATTTCTAAATACTTCCTATAAAACTACACATCCTTCTGGCTTTTTAGGGCCAAACCCACGGCATATGGAGGTTCCCAGGCTAGGGGTCTAATTGGAGCTACAGCTGTCCACCTACACCACAACCAAAGCAATGCAGGATCCGAGCCATGTCTGTGATCTTACACCACAGCTCATGGCAATGCTGGATCCTTAACCCGCTGAGCAAGGCCAGGGGTCAAACCCACAGCCTCATGGTTCCTAGTTGGATTCGTTTCCGCTGCGCCACGACAGGAACTCCGCACATTCTTCTGTTTTAACATCATGGTATTTATTAAATGTGTGTACTTGTTTGGGCTTTCTAAATTGGAAAGTTAACCAAATGGTATCCATTTAAACATGTTTTATAAAGTATTAAATATGTGTATTTAATTCTTATAATAATGTTGGAACCCAGTCTAAATTAAGAGTCTTAATTTTCATCTCTGCTTTTCAGACAAATGTGGTAGGACATTCTTTAGGCTGTACTTGGCATTCGTTGAGGAATTCTCCTGGTGAGAAGATCAACTTACTGAAAAGGAGCCTCCTCAGTATTCCAAACACAGATTACATCCAGCTGCTCAGTGAAATCGCCAAGGAACAAGGTTTTAATATAACATATTTGGATATAGGTATGATTTTTTTTTCCTTTGGCTTATCCCAAAACATGTTTCTTTTTCAAATATTTTTGAAAAACAAAGTATTACAATTTTTTTCATTGATCAGGGATTCTGATTATGTATAATTACCAGAGCAGTAATAGATATCATTGATACCTCCCATTTTTATATTGAAAATAGAGGTGACATCTATAGTTATAATAGAAACATTAGCTAAAATTTGTAGAATTACTACATGCTAGACTTGTTCCAAGGACATTACATATTTCAACTCACAGACTCCTTACACTAATCCTGTGAAGTAGATGCTGTCATCCTTATATATAAGTGAAGAAAGCAAGGCATGGAAAGGTTGAGACACTTGCCTGAGATAACATAGTTCATCAATGACAGAGCAAGATTAGAAGAATCCCTGCACATATAATGTCTATTAAATTAGCCCTGATAGGCAGCTTAACAAATAAAAAAGGTACTCACATTTCTGGAACAAGTACCAAGTTTGTGGGGGCAGACCTCTTCTCTCCACTTTATCTCCGTATACCAGTTCTGGGAGATAAAGGGGAAAAGTCAATTTATAGCTCTCATCTCAGTTATCAACTTCTATAGTTTCTCTAGCCCATACTCATTCCTAGAGACAAATATGGACAGACTGGAAAGCAAGTCAGTATTTTTTTTTTTTTTTCCTTTTTAGGGTTGCACCCACAGCATGGGAGGTTCCTGGGCTAGGGGTCAAATCGGAGCTGTAGCCACTGGCCTACACCACAGCCACAGCAATGCCATATCCAAGCCACGTCTGCGACCCAACCACAGCTCATGGCAACGCCGGATCCTTAACCCACTGAGTGAGGCCAGGGATCGAATCTGTGTCGTCATGGATGCTAGTCATTCGTTTCTGCTGAGCCACAACGGGAACTCCCTGAATTTTCTTTTAATGCAGTTTGTGTGTGAGTGTGTGTGTGTTGTCTTGATTTAGTATCAGTTTAGTTTGTGAACAATTTGATATTCCTTATTCCAGCCTCAGTGACCTGTGGGAACTTAACATAACTACTAGCTAGCACTGGGAAAATAGGGCGTTTAGAGTCTAAAAGAACATCTGCTTTTCTCTGCCACTTTGGGTTTGAATAATGAGTCAGATGCAAAGTCTTAATATATTGAAAATGATGCAGAACCTGGGTGTTGATGCAGAAGGATGATCAGAAGAGGTGGCTGCATGAGAAAACAATCATTCAAAAAAATACTTGTTAAGGAGTTCCCATTGTGGCTCAGTGGTTAACGAATCTGACTAGGAACCATGAGGTTGCGGGTTCAATCCCTGGCATCACCCAGTGGGTTAAGGATCCGGCGTTGCTGTGAACTGTGGTGTAGGTTGCAGATGCGGCTCGAATCCCACGTTGCTGTGGCTGTGGCGTAGGCCGATGGCTACAGCTCCGATTAGACCCCTAGCCTGGGAACCTCCATATACTGCAGGTGCGGCCTTAAAAAGCAAAAATATACTTGTTAAGTAGCTATATTTTGCTGGGTGTTTGAGACACAGAGATATGAATAAGCCATGTCATGAATATGACTATGGAAGCTTCTGAAGCTAGGGAAAACGGAAACAGAAGATTATTTTTTTAGATTGTGAATTAATGATACCTTTGAAATGCTTCTAAATAGTTCTTATAAATATAGAACAGCAGTCTAAAAATAATGGTCAGAAAATTTGACTGATTTTTTTGCAATTACTTTCAAAAGAACCACAGTGTTTTCCAAAGAAGATATACAAATGCCAGACAAGCACATGCAAAGATTCTCACTATTATTAGGCATCAGGAAAATGCAAATCAAAACAGTGAAGTACCAGTTCACACCCACTAAGGTGGCTATGATAAATAAAATTGGGTTAACCAATGTTGCTAAAGATATCAAGAAATTATAGCCCTCACCCATTGCTAGTGGGAGTGTAAAATGGTCCCACCACTGTGGAAAATACGAGTTTTGTAGCTCCTCAAATGAGTTACCATATGACCTAGCAACTCTCCTGCTAAGTAAATAGTGTATACCCCAAAGAATTGAAAACTGATATTCAAATACCTGCACATATATGTTTAAAGCAGCACTATTCATGATAGCCAAGAGGTGAAAACAGCCCAAACGTCCATCAACAGATGAATGAATAGACCAGTTATGGTAAATACATGCCATGAAATATTATTCAGCCACAAAAAAGACTGAAGTTCTGATATATGCTGCAACATTAATGAACCTCAGAAGCATACTAAGTGAAAGAAGCCAGACACAAAAGGTCACATATGATTCCATTTATATAAACTATCCAGAATAGGTTAATCCATAGACTGGTAATCGCCAGGGGCTGGGGGTTGGGGAGCAGCTGCTTAATAGGTATGGTATTTTCTCTTGGGGTGACGAAATGTTGAAAATGTTCTGTAACTAGATAGAGGTGGTGGTTGGACAACCTTGTCAAGGTACTAAATGCCACTGAATAAGTTCACTTTAAAATGCTGAATTTGATGTTACGTGACTTTTACCTCAATGAGAACCTAGATGCTAGAACTAGAAAGCCTCTTCATACACTAAATAATCCCATTGTATCTGGACAGTTTATACTATATTGACTTTAGCTGAAATAACATTTAATCATAACCACTATAAACAAATTGTAACTCACCTGTTTCTGCATCTTTCCCTGTCTCATTAAACTATCTTTAGTAAGAGTGATTCATCAGTTGATGAGAAAACTATTTGTTTTTGAAGTTTAGGTATTACTTTTAAAACATCCTAACCCCTATAACAGTATGGAATTAAACTGCCTGTACAGAGTTATAACCAAAGAACATGACGTCACAAGGGAGGTCTTGCCCTGAACCATGTTTTTTCTGTTCAAATATCTACTAAAAATAACTGGACTTCATAATGGAAAATACAGTCTCTCCAGTCCTCTGGCAAATGGTTTTTTCCCTTTTTAAGAAATTGCTGTGGTTCAGTAATTTGCAAACACTGTTCAACTGGCCACCTTGGGAGCTTTTTAGAAATGTGGGAATCTGGCCCTTCCAATCCCCAACTCTGCGTATTTGATGGAGCAGGCTGGAGTGAGGCTAAGGCACCTGTGTTTCTTTAAAGTCCCTCAGGTGATTAAGAAGCACAGTTGTGTTTGTAATGGCTGTAGCTGGGTAATCGTACAAGGATGACAAAGATGATGAGTAAGTAGAGTATACATCTTCCTATGGATGCTTAGGAAGAAAGAAAAAAAAAGCAATACAGTTTTTATATAACTGTTTTGTTTTACAAAGGATCTGCTTTATATGCACGTGGCGCTAATCATCATGTTTGAATGTGTCATTGCAGAAGAACTGAGTGCCAACGGACAGTACCAGTGTCTCGCTGAACTGTCCACCAGTCCCATCACAGTCTGTCACGGCTCTGGGATCTCCTGTGGCAATGCACAGAGTGACGCAGCTCACAACGCTTTGCAGTATCTAAAGATAATAGCGGAAAGAAAGTAAACTTGGAACAACTTAGAAAACCCTTCAGTAGCACATAAGAAATTCCCCTTTCACCCTATCCCAAGTAAAACGTTTACTATAATGTTTGAGTTTGTGTGTTGTTTCTAAATCTCTTCCTAGATTCCATCAGCACTCCAGATCTCATTCTCTCCCAGTAGTTGTTATTAAGCTGTTTTTAATGGCTTCAACTTTGTATTGGTATATTGTATTTATAAACTTTGTACCATAGGCAGAGTGTAGCACCCATTTTACAATGTCATGTACATAGAAGGAAAAAACTGCATGTTTGTCATTGTTGATGGTAAAACAAAACTGCTAGCAACAGTCTTTCCTACTGGTGCTTAACCTCTTCATTCAAGGCTTTATAAAGGGACTTCGAAGGAAGCCCCTTAGGATTAGTGTTGAGGAATGGACTGTTAGGCTTTTATTGAATGTGATTGTTAAATTTCAGGGAACACGACTGGTCTGCTCTGTATTTGGATCCATGTAATAAAGAGGTGTTGTTAAAATGGGTTCTGTTCATTTTATTAAAGTGCTACTGACTTGACTGTGGCCCTCTTCATTTTAGCCATTCTTGTGAGTAACATTTAATGTGGATATTGTGTTTACATATCTCTAGTTTAGTTCTGAAAGTCAAAGGTAATCAAACTTATAGCCTAAGCAAAAATTTACAAATATATGTGTGTGTTGAATCATTTTCAGATTTTCTCTAAGCATATGCAGTGCTTTTTCTTTGACATAACCATTTATAGATGAATTCGTTGAAAAAGCACTGGAATTACAGAAAAACAAATTTCCCAGTGCACTCAATTTCGGTTACAAGAATGTTTCAAAGTAATGAGTGCTTAAAAGGCTAGGAAATAAGTCTCATGAACAAATTTTAATTTTGCCTTTCATGTTTCCACACATCATCCTGTAACAGCTCAGGTCTGCCACCTGTTAGCACCGGCTGATAGGTTTTCCCTGATCTACAAAAGTAGCATTAAGAGAGGAGGAGAGCTCTCAATGATAAAGGTAGGTTTTGACAATCTCATGTGTTGATCCAACAGAAAATATGTAACAAGTGTTTTTCTGTCTGGGAAAAATTATACCTGAGTGCAATCCTTTGAGAATAATAAACCTACATAATAAAGGGGAAATCAGTGTGTGCAACTTATTTAAAGCTTGAAAGGGCATTTAACTTCTATAGTTTATAGTGTGAAACTATGTCAATTAAATCATGGGGTTGTAGGTACTTTTTTGAGTGAGGTTAAGGAACATGCAAGGACGAAACAAATTTTAGGCATAAACTGAAGTTTATGGGTCATTAAGATTAGATTAACCTTGACTGTTTATGAAGCTCTGGAATACAGAGAGGGTGCAATAAACTCACCCTATAGATGTCACTGGACTCTTCTGCACAATAAAATGCCTGCTGTGAGGGGATAAATCAGGGGGAGGCTTCATAAAGCACTAGAAGAAGGGGATGAGGTATGAGGTCAGACTGGGGCAAAGGACGGTGTGATTGGGTTCTGAACAGTTCAAATGTATTGATAAAATGGTGAGATCTTAATTTAAGGCACCCAGAAGTCATGTTCTTCCTTCTGCCTATGCTTTCCCTGCTTCTGGCTCTGGAGGAAGCATGCCTTCTTAGACTGTTCAAATGTCACCTCCGTCAGACTCCAGATGTTCTAGGGAATTAGCTGCACCCTGAGGTGTTCTTTAGCAGCATTCTGTTAAGGCTCTTACCCAGTGTAATTGGTTATACAGTTAGCCATGTTAGGTGAGTGACACCAACAGACTGAACACACAACTAGGCCTGTTTTATTAGATGCAACAGTAGTGGGCAACTATGCTATGTGGAGTTTATGATGTGTTCCACTGGGGACATCACAATGTGGACACGACAGACTCTGGATCAAGACCCTGGCATCTGATGGTGGGATGCTTTGTAGCCAGGCAGCCAAAACCACCAATGAGTTGGGTTCTATCAGTCCCATCAAGTCATAAGGTTGGGATGGGTTGTGCAGCAATCCACTGAGAGATGGACGATACTTTTGGGACCAAACACGGATATGGACAGAGGGCACCATGCTACATAGGCAGGCAGCCTGGACCCCCATGCCATCCAGCACTGTGGAACCAGTGCCAATCCAAAAGGCCACACCTGTTGCCAGTGATCCTGTGTAGCCAGTTGTTGGAAGAGAACAATGCCTGAACCTGATTCATGCATGGGTAAGGGCAGCACATGGTGCAGAATAAAAATACATGATGGCTATACTACAGCCCCACAAGGAGTGGCCTTGAAAGAGTGATGACAGGAAACCCTCCCAAAGAGCAGAGTTTCAGGCAGTACATCTTGCCATCCAATTGTGTGGAATGTGGGCCAAGACTAGAATACCCTTGGGCAGGGCAACTGGTGAAAAAGAAATAGACTGGAAAATTGGGGACAAGGAGATCTGAGACAAAGGTATATGGACAGGCACAAAGTGTAAAGAGCTCTGTACTGCATGTTGACGCATACCATAAAGGATCCATGATGGAAGAGGCCCTGAACAGCCAAGGTGACAAAATGTCTCCCAGCATCTGGGATAGCAGTAGCCACTGTGGCAGGATTGGAGGCTACAGATGGCCCAGTAGATGGGTACCCACCTGCTAAATCTGATCTGGTCACATTCACTGTTGAATGTTCAGACTGCCAGCAACAAAGACCATTGCTGAGTCCTCATTCCTTTAGGAAACTGAATCAGCCTCTTGGTGGCATACTGACTTACAATGGTTCCAGGAGAAAGATGACAATTACCACTTGTAGCCCCAAGGTCAATTTCAGTGTTTGGGACTGTAGTTTATTCCACTAACTTCCTTCCAAATTTCATCTAGAGAAACAGGCTGGAATTCTGGGAAACGGTCCCAGGACTTATTCAAAGAAGTGGATTCAAGCAATGCAGGGGGTGGACTGTAGTTATCACCCCAATCCCACTTTAGGACCGAAGGATTTATCACCCCAGCTGCAGGGAGTGCTGCAGGGGGGCAGTCCTCAGCTGTCAGCAGGACCAGTTACATCATTTGTAGGGACTGGTGCCACATGAAAAGGTGGGGCTCCTTGACCAAAAATTATTAATAAGAATTTTAAGACAGGGACAGCATAGTGTTAAAAAAAAAGTGCAGGGTCTTTTTGAGTGTGGGTCACTCTCTGACTACATGGGTTGCCCATACGTGAAACTGTTTCTGACTATCAGCCATCTTCAGAATGGCCTCCATTGAAAAGAGTCACACTCCCTTTTTGGGCAGCCTCCATCAATAAAGACCTCACCCTCTTGCTCCAATTTGTGACACTTTCAAAGGACCCATCAGCTTCAGAGTTTCCTAGGGGTTCTGTTGAGACCATATTGCAATCCAACTTCTCCTCATGTCCAATTCCAATTTCTTCTTACTCCTTCCACAAATGGTGAGCCCCAACGCCCCTAAATATCTTCCTGCCACTGTCTCTTCCTCAGAGTCTGCTCTCAATCTGAGATATGGAGTTATAGTTTAGGCTCAAAAGATACTAGAAAAGTCAGATAAATCATGTTATTTATACATGACATAAAATTACAACTTTACCTACCTAGGTTTAGTCCCAGGTTTTTTACACTTTTTGATGTGATGGTGAATGGAACCATTTCCTTAATTTATCTTTCTGATTTTTGCTTTGAGTGTATAGAAATGTGAGAGATTCTGCGTATTAATTTTGTATCCTGCAACTTTAGCAAATCATTGATGAGCCCTAGTAATTTTCTGGTAGCATCTTTAAGATTTTCTATGTACAGTATCATGTTACCTGCAAACAGTGACACTTTTACTTCTTTCCAATTTGTATTTTATTTCTTTTTTCTCTGATTGCCTTGGCTAGAACTTCCAAAACTATTTTGAATAAAAGTGGTGAGAGTGAACATCCTTAATCTTATTCCTGATCTTAGCAGAAATGCTTTCAGTTTTCACTGTTGAGAATGATGTTAGCTGTGGATTTGTCATATATGGCCTTTATTATATTAAGGGAAGTTCCTTCTGTGCTCACTTTCTGGAGTTCTTTTTTTTTTTTTAATCATAAATGGGTATTGGATTTTGTCAAAAGCTTTTTCAGCATCTACTGATATGACCATATGGTTCTTATTCTTCAAATTGTTAATGTGGTATATCACACTGACTGATTTGTGGATATTGAAAAATACTTGCATCCCTGGGATAAATCCCACTTGATCATGGTGTGTGATCCTTTTAATGTATTGCTGGATTTGGTTTGCTAGTATTTTGTTGAGGATTGTGGCATCTAAATTCAGTGATAAACACCTGTACTCTGAAAACCGTAAGATGCTGTTGAAAGAAATTAAAGATGACAAGTAGATGGAAAGCTATACCATGGTCTTGGATTGGAAGACTCAATATTGCCAAAATGAGTATACCACCCAAGGCAATCTACAGATCCATTATAATCCCTATTGAATCATTAATGGCATTTCCCACTGAATTAGAACAAAAAAATTTTTTAATTTACACAGAAACAAAAAAAGACCCCAAATCGCCAGACCAATCTGAGAAAGAAAAACAGAGCTGGAGAATCAGTCTCCCTAACTTCGGACTATAATGCAAAGCTACAGTCATCAAAACAGTATGGTACTGGCACAAAAACAGAAATAGAGATCAATGGAACAGGATAGAAAGCTCAGAGGTAAATCCACACACCTACGGCCAATTAATCTATGACAAAGGAGGAAAGAATATACAATGGAGAAAAGATATGCTGTTCAAAAAATGGTGCTGGGAAAAATGGACAGCTACACGTAAAAGGATGAGATTAGTACACTCTCTAACACTATACACAAAAGTAAACTGAAAATGAATTAAAGACCTAAATGTTAAGACCAGATACTATAAAACTCTTAGAGGAAAACATAGGCAGAACACTCTGACATAAATCACAGCAAATTTTTTTTTCTTTATGGGCCATACGTGTGGCATGTGGAAATTCCCAGGCTAGGGGTCAAATCTGGGCTGTGAGCCTACACCACAGCAACACGGGATCTGAGCCACATCTGTGACCTACATCACAGCTCATGGCAACACTGGATCCTTAACCCACTGAGCAAGACCAGGGATCAAACCTGCATCCTCATGGATACCAGTTAGATTCATTACTGCTGAGCCACAATGGGAACTCCAGCAGTATCTTTTTGAATCCACCTCCTAGAGAATGAAAATAAAACCAAAACTAAACAAATGGGACCCAATTAAACTTAAAAGCTTTTGCACAGCAAAGGAAACCATAAACAAATGAATAACAACCCACAGGATGGGAAAACATATTTGCAACAAAGAGACAAACAAAAGTTTACTCTCCAAAATATACAAACAGCTCATGAAGCTCTATATCAAAACAAAACGAAATAACCCAATCAAAAAATGAGCAGATTTAAATAGACATTTATGTGAAAAAGACATACAGATGGCCAAAAAGCACATGAAAGGATGCTCACATGGCTAATTATTAGAGAAATGCAAATCAAGACTACAATGAGGTATCACCTCACACCAGTCAGAATGGCCATCATCAAAAAGTCTACAAACAATAAATGCTATACTGTTGGTGGGAATGTAAATTGGTACAACCACTATGGAAAACAGTATGGAGGTGCTTCAAAATACTGAAAATAGAACTACCATATGATCCAACAATCCCACTCCTGGTATCTATCCAGAGGAGACTCTAATTTGAAAAGATACATGCATGCCCAATATTGATTGCTACACTATTTTCAATAGCCAAGACATGGAAGCAACCTAAATGTCCATCAACAGAGGAACAGATAAAGATACACACACACACAAATATTACTCAGAAATAAAAAGAAGGAAATAATGCCATTGCAGCAACATGGATGGACCTAGAGATTATCCTACTAAGTGAAGTCAGAGAAAGACAAACATTGTATGGTATCACTTATATGTGGAATCTTAAAAAAGAATGATACAAACGAACTTCTTTGCAAAATAGAAATTGTTCACAGACTTCAAAAAGGAACTTATGGTTACCAAAGGGGCAAAGTGGGGCAGGGGGGTGGATTGCGTATTCTGGTATTGGCATATGCATACTATTGTATATGGAATGGATGGTCGATGGGGACCTGCTGTATAACAGAGGGAACCCTACTCCAATATTCCATGGGAAAAGAATCTGAAAAAGAATGGATATGTGTATGTGTATAACTGAATCACTTGTTGCACAGCAAAAATTATCACATTGTAAATCAACTATACTTCAATAAAACTTTAAAAGGAAAAATTACAACTCTAAGATACTTTTATTTTTCTTTACAACATATATCTTTCTCCTTTTATTAAGATTTTTTTCACAGGTCTGTGTGGGTGGTGTGTATATTGCTTCAGTGGCAGGGCATATTTGCATTTTGAAAAGATTCTTCTTGACATCCAAACGGATGTGTAGGAAATAAAATAGAAATGAGCCTAATTTGAGGATAAAGCCTACCTTGAGTAAGGCTACATCTGGAATAAAAAAAGCACTTCAAGGGCCAAAGGACAGTTAAAAATCATGGCAGAGCCCATAGTGTAATGAGTTCTAAAAAGTATAGGCTCCAACCCTGAAAGCTTCTGAATATCAGAATTAAGCAGGAGCTCTTAATAGAGTAGAAAAAAATGAATTTGTTTTGATGCATTAAAATACACCTTAACCTGAAAATTTGTAAGCTTATGGAAATCATTGATAATGTGGTCCACTCTGAACACTTTATTAGCTTGACACCATATTCAGAATTACTGATAGATCATGATGGTTTCCTGCCACAGATAAAGCCGATATCAGAAAACGGAATGATATCCGTGAGATGATAACAATAAATTAAGTCTTGCATTTATTCTATTTAATTTACCACTTCCTGATGTTTGCATCTACAGAGAACAATGTGCAGTGAAGACCTGGCAGCTGCTACTCAATTTAATATTAGAGAGGTCAAGTCCATGGATGGCGTCTGTGGCAAATATGCTTGTTTGGTCTAGGTCAAGAGTGGGCATCATGGGAACAAGACCAGAACATGCTACTTCTCCTTCTATGCTAATCAGAGCGAGAGGATAACTGCAAAGTGTCTGTTGCATTTGTGCTAGTAGATACTAATGAAGTTTGGGGAAAAAATTTACAGATATCTCTGGGAAAAAAAAGGCACAAATTATTTAAGTGTATGTACTAAAATCAAAGAAAGGCATGGGCTTAAAGTTCTCTCCCTTATAATCTCTTTTATGAGATGAAAGATCAAGAGTACATTTAGGGGGTAGATTAAAAATTAACAAAGAGATGGTAGATTAAGTGCTAGGTGAAATTACCAATATTTGCCTTCCTATTCATGAGTTTGTATTATTCATTCCACTGCAATCTCCTTCATGGCCAGATGGGTGTGTTACTGCACAGTGTATTTATTAATTTGAAATTCAGAAATCGATAGGAGTATCATCTATGCCCAAGTCTTTGGATTGTTTTATTTCTTTTGCTTTCTATTTCTAATGAATAAAGACAGATTTTAATGGCAGAAGAAAGTGAAGTGAGGATTTAATATTTGATTCAGGCAAATAAGCAGGACTTAAGCAGATGTCCTCTTTTCATTTACTAATAGTAGGACATTAATAAAGACTAGTGCTAATCAAGAATACCAGCACACATGGTAGTGTTTACGTCCTATTGATCATCTTCTGCTTCTAAGCACTGGGCTAGGAACAAATTCATACTGAGCTTAGAGTTTTAAACGATGATATAACTAGACTTTGTTAAGGACTTACTATGTTTCCTGATGCTGGACAAAACATTTTACATGTGTATATAAAGCCATTTTTCTGAAAACCTCATGGTATAGTAATTAAGTGAGCAGCTTTGAAATCTGTCTGCCTGGGTTTGAATTTCAGTCCAATACTTAAACTGCTGCATGATTTCCATTTCTCAATTCCCTCATCTCTAATGTAAGTCACTGACTTCTGCTTCCGGCATAAAGGAGTAACATCGTTCTGGGCTAGCCCTCCCTCTGTAAACGACTATGAAACCAGACAAAAGAAACAGGGCAGCTGTTTTCAGACACTGGCCAACAACACAGACTGTAACCCCAAGAGAGGGGAAACACTTGTGGTGAGCCAGGGGCATGTTCTAGACTGCGCTCATCAAGGATTTATTTAACTCACTCCATAAGGAGGGATCCAGCAGGATGCCCTGCCCAGTTCAAAGAGCATTTGAAGAGCTAGGGTATTTCTCTGTAGGAGAATAAGGCTTCTGAGCAAGATATAAAACTGGTTAAACTATAATTTGGGGGTTGTCTGTTCTACTAGACAGAAATTTGCACTTCTACCAAGAAAAAAAAAAGTCTGCAAATTAACATGCATCATCACTAAGTCTAGAACCTTAAATTAAGAATAAACAGCAAGTTGAAGTATATCACCCTGGATGATCCTAGGGTAGCCTTCACTCCCATGTCACTGAAAGGACATGCCACACACCATTTTTTTTTTTTTTTGCCTCATATGCAAGTATTAGATAATTTAACAGTTTTCATTTCCTCATTTAGAAAACGAAGCGTATTCATTTACAATTCTCTGAATCCTCTTGTCATGCCTGCAAAGTAATTCTAAATGGAACTTCTATTTTCAATGAAGGGGATTTGCAAGCAGTGTTTTGGAAAATGTTTGGAAGGATCACCTCCCGGAATGGACACTCAACAGTAGAATTAGAACCTGGCTACACTGAGTTGTTAACCCTTAGTTTGAATGATATTAAAATATAGCTTCCTATTACTACTAATAGTTACATCACCAAGAGTTTCTTCCGGATTTAGTTGCTGTGTCAAGTGCTTTAGGTGGATTATCTCAATTAAAGCTCACCTCAACCCTTTGAGATACCCTGATTATCTCATTTTACAGCTGAATAAATAAAACTTAGGTAAACGGATAAGAATATCTGTTTAAAGCTGTCAGTCTGGGAAGAACTGAAACTTCTTACTCCAAATCCAGTGTTCCCTCCAGGACCTCATAATATTTGGTCACTCTGAGTCACTGTTCTGCAGCATCCCTGAATTCAAGGCTCTTTGCATCACACACACCTTCATTTCCTCACCAGTGAAATCAAGATAACGTGCTCTACCTTCTTCCCTGGTCATTAGGAAGATGAAATGCAATAATGAATATACAAGTACTTTGAAAACCTTGAAGTTTGTAAGGCATTCTTCTTACAAAGTTATCAAAATGGGGTGACTCACTCAAATATAAATTTCTTCTCTAACATTTCAACTAATCTTTGAGGTATGGGCTTATGAGATCAATAGAGTAAACATTAAAAAGTATGGCCCCCGGGAGTTCCCCTTGTGGCGCACTGGAAATTGAATCCAACTAGTATCCATGAGGATGTGGGTTTGATCCTTGGCATCACTCAGTGGGTCAGGGATCTGATGTTGCTATGAGCTTTGCTGTAGGTCACAGACATGGCTTGGATCCCCCGTTGCTGTGGCTGTGGTCTAGGCTGGCAGCTGCAGCTCTGATTTGACCCCCAGCCTGGGAACTTCCTTATGTCTCTGGTACAGCCCTAAAAAACAAAACAAAAAAGGCTGGCCCAAGGGCAGGACCCTAAGGTTATTTATGGCCTTCTCTGAATCTCTGCAGCATGTTCTCTTCCTATAATCTGTGCTGTGTTGTCAGATGAGAAGCCTTTTTTAATGATACTGAGAAAGTAGGTTGTTACTTAACAGTTTAGATCAGCACTGTCCAAAAAAAACGCCTTAATACAAATCATATATGTAATTGTAAATGTTCTAGTGGACATATTACTAGAGAAAATAAACAGCTGCAGTTAATTTTTATATATTTTATCTAACCCTATACTTATAAAACATTATCATTTCAACATATAATCAATATAAAAATTGAGTTATTTTACATTCTTTCTTCCTTTTTTTTTTTTTTTTGGTCTTTTGTCTTTTTAGGGCCGCACTCATGGCATATGGAGGTTCCCTGGCTAGGGGTCCAATCAGAGCTATAGCCGCTGGCATACATCACAGCCACAGCCACAGCCACGCAGATAACCTACACCACATCTTATGGCAACACCGGATCCTTAACCCATTGAGCGAGGCCAGGGATCAAACCCACATCCTCATGGATGTTAGTCAGGTTTGCTAACCACTGAGCCACAGTGGGATCTCCTACATTCTTTATTATATACTAAGTCTCTGAAATTTGCCCTATAATTTATACTTACAACACATGTCTATTCAAATCCAATCACATTTCAAGTGCTCAAGAGTCACATGTGGCAAGTGTCTACTTTACAGGACAGCTAGGACTCACCCCATACACTGAAACATGGTCCCCTGAAGACAGGCCTCTGCTGTTCCACTCACCTTCCTGTATTCAGCCTTTTATTCCTAAAGAGTTTGTGCAACTGCTTCTACAGACTTTCCCATGTTCTTTACGACACAAACTTATACTTAATTGCAGACAAACTCTCCCATTATCACCGAGAAGACAGAGATCCTGGATTGACTCTTGGCCACCACAGAATGTTGCTCTAGGAAAGCATTCACCTGTAGTATATACCAGGTGCTAGGTTGGGGTCTTAGAATCAACATTTTATTTTATTTTATTTTATTTGGTCTTTTGTCTTTTTAGAGCTGCACCCACAGCATATGGAAGTTCCCAGGCTAGGGGGCTAACTGGAGCTCTAGCCACTGGCCTACACCACAGCCACAGCAACGCAAGATCTGAGCTGCCTCTACAACCTACACCACAGCTCATGGCAATGCTGGATCCTTAATCCACTGAGCAAGGGGCTAAGGACTGAACCCGCATCCTCATGGATGCTACTCGGGTTCATTAACCGCTAAGCCACAACAGAACTCCAGGATCAATATTTTAAACAATCACACTTTGAAATACATGGATGACTCCAATTACTCGCATTTCTCATATCACCTTAAACTTTGCACTTTCTCCACTCACTCTTCCTTTGCTCATGTCTCAGTGGAATCTGGTTAAATATTCTAACTGCAATGTTGACCTCACATCCTACTCTTCCTTGATGGACTTGTGGCATCAGTGACTCCCCCTTTCTCTTCTATATCCTCAATTCTTCCCTTTCTCTCTCCTCAGCTTGGCTGGCTAGCTCTCTCCTGGCCCAATAAAAGTAGCCCCTTATGTTAGGGTTCTCCAGAAAAAGAGAACTAACAGGAGATAAATGATACACAGACATTCTATAACAAAGACAATATACATTCTATATGGTATATATTCTATAACAAAGGATATATATTATTCATTTTTTAGTCTTTTTTTTTTTTTTTGGTATTTTTTGGGGCCACACCTGCGGCATGTGGAGGTTCCCAGGCTAGGGGTCTAATCGGAGATACAGCTGCCAGACTAGGCCAGAGCCACAGCAATGCCAGATCCGAGCCATGTCTGCAACCTACACCACAGCTCATGGCAACATGTGATCCTTAACCCACTAAGTGAGGCCAGGGATTGAATCTGCAACCTCATGGTTCCTAGTGGGATTTGTTTCTGCTGTGCCACTATAGGAACTCCATATTCTTCTTAATTACAAGTGAAATATTCACAAAACGTTTCCCTAGTGAAACAAAAGGAATTCCCTAGTGGTAAAGACCCGGCATTGTAACTGCTGTGGCTTGGGTCACTGCTGTGGCATGAGTTCAAACCTTGGCCTAGGAACTTCTGCATGCCACAGACATGGCCAAAAAAAAAAAAGTTTTTGGACCTAGATCTCTCTCTCTCTCTCATGCACACACACACACACACACACACACACACACACACACAAACACACCCCAAGCCAAAAGAAAAAACAAAAACCCTCAATAAATTCTTGAGGAGGGGGCAGAGAAAGCAGGGAATGGAGAGAGGGAGAGATTTATTTTAAGGAAATGGCTCATCCTACTTAAACTTTACCAAAAGTCTGAAGAAAAAGGGACATTCCCAAAGACATTCTATGATGCCACTATCATCCTAATACCAAAACCAGACAACGATAACCATGAAAACATAAAACAATAGGCCTATATCTCTGATGCATATAGATGCAAAAATTCTCAACAAAATTTTAGCCAACCAAACCCAACAACATATAAAAAAGATCATACACCACAACCAAGTGGGATTCATCCCAGGTTCACAAGGATGGTTCAAAGTACTCAAATCAATCAACGTCATACACCACATTAACAAAAGAAAAGTTAAGAACCACATGATCATCTCAATAGATGCAGAAAAAGCATTTGACAAAGTCCAACATCCATTCATGATCAAAATGCTTACTAAAGTGGGTATGGAGGGAACATACCTTAGTATAATAAAAGGCATTTAAGACAAACCCACAGCAAATATAATTCTCAATGGAGAAAAGCTGAAAGCCTTCCCACTAAAATCTGGAACAAGACAAGAATGCCACTCTCACCACTTTTATTCAACACAGTATTGGAAGTCCTAGACACAGCAATCAGACAAAAGATATAAAAGGTATCCAAAAAGGTTTCCAAATTGGAAGAGAAGAGGTAAAACTGTCACTATATGCAGATGACATGATACTATATACAGAAAACCCTAAGGACTCAACCCAAAAACTACTCGAACTGATCAACAAATTCAGCAAAGTAGCAGGACATAAGATTAACATTCAGAGATCAGTTGCAATTCTGTATACTAACAACAAAAGATTAGAAAAGGAATACAAAAATACAGTAATTGCACCCCCAAAAAAATCAAATACCTGGGAATAAACCTGACCAAGGAGGTAAAAGACTATACTGAGAACTATAAAACATTAATCAAGGAAATTAAAGAGAATGCAAAGAAATGGAAAGATATTTCATGCTTCTGGGTTGGAAAAATTAATATTGTAAAAATGGCCGTACTACCCAAAGCAATCTACAGATTCAGTGAAATCCCTATCAAATTACCCATGATATTTTTCACAGAACTAGAACAAACAATCCAAAAATTTATATGGAACCACAAAAGACCCAGAATTGCCAAAGCAATCCTGAGGAACAAAAACCAAGCAGGAGGCATAACTCTCCCAGACTTCAGGCAATATTACAGAGTCACAGTAATCAAGACAGTGTGGTAGTGGTACCAAAACAAACAGAACACTGGAACAGAATAGAGAACCCAGAAAAAAACCAGACACCTACGGTCAATTAATCTTCGACAAAGGAGACAAGAATATAAAATGGGAAAAAGTCTTTTCAGTAAGTGGTGCTGGAAAAACTGGACAGCCACATGTAAATCAATGAAACTGGAACACACCCTCACACCATGCACAAAAATAAACTCAAAATGGCTTAAAGACTTAAATGTAAGACAAGACACCATTAGACTCCTAGAAGAGAACATAGGTAAAATATTCTCTGATATCAACCTTACAAATATTTTCTCAGGTCAGTCTCCCAAGCAACAGAAATAAAAGCAAAAATAAACAAGTAGCACCTAATCAAACTGACAAGCTTTTGCACAGCAAAGGAAACCATAAAAAAAAAAAAGACAACTTAGAATGGGAGGAAGTAGTTTTAAATGATGCAACTGACAAGGGCTTTATCTCTAAAATATACAAACAACTTATACAACTCAACAACAAAAAAGCCAACAACCCAATTGAAAAATGGACAAAAGAACTCAATAGACATTTCTCCAAAGAAGATATTAGAGATGGCCAACAAGCACATGAAAAAATGTTCAACATCACTGATTATTAGAGAAATGCAAATCAAAACTACCATGAGGTACCACCTCACACTAGTCAGAATGGCCATCATTAATAAGTCCACAAATAACAAATGCTGGACAGGGTGTGGAGAAAAGGGAACCCTCCTGCACTGTTGGTGGGAATGTCAATCAGTACAACCACTATAGAAAACAGTATGGAGGTATCCTAGAAAACTATACATAGAACTACTATGTGACCCAGCAATCCCACTCTCGGGCATATATCCAGACAAAACTTTTCTTGAAAAAGATACATGCACCCACATATTCATTGCAGCACTATTCACAATAGCCGATTGGATTAAGAAGATGTGGTATGTATACACAATGGAATACTCCTCAGCCATTAAAAGAACAAAATAATGCCATTTGCAGCAACATGGATGGAACTAGAGACTCTCATACTAAGTGAAGTCAGAAAGAGAAATACAAATACCATATGATCTCACTTATACCTGGAATCTAATATGGGGCACAAATGAACCTTTCCCCAGAAAAGAAAATCATGAACATGGAGAACGGACTTGTAGTTGCCAAGAAGGAGGGGGAGGGAGTGGGAGGGACTGGGAATTTGGGGTTAATAGAGGCAAACTATTGCCTTTGGAATGGATAAGCAATGGGATCCTGCTGTATAGCACTGAGAACTATGTCTGGTCATTTGTGATGGAGCATGATAATGTGGGAAAAAACAGTGTATACATGTATGTGTGACTGGGTCACTTTGCTGTGCAGTAGAAAATTGACAGAACACTGTAAATCAGTTATAATGGAAAAAATAAAAATCATTATATATATAAAAGGAATTGGCTCATGGGGCTGTAGAGACTTGCTGAATGCAAAATCTGATGGGGTAGGCCGGTAGCCTTAGAAACTCAGGAAAGAGTTGCATTTTGAGTCTAAAGGCAGTCTGCTGGCAGAATTCCTTCTTTCCTGGCGAGGTCATTCTTGTTCTATCTATTACAGGCTTTTACTGATTGGATGAGACCTACCCATATCTTAGCAGATAATCTGCTTTACTCAGCATCCACTGATTTAAATGTTAATCTCATCCAAAAAATACCTTCACAGAAGCATCCAGAGAATAAATTTGACCAAATAGCTGGGTACCATGACCCAGCCAAGTTGACACATAAAAATTGACCCTCACACCCTCCTTGAACTTCTGTCTCATCTGTTTTTTTCATTGGGAACTCCAGCTAACAAGTTGTAATGATTATTACCATTTCCTCACCTTATTATTTCAACTTAATAATTTCTTTAATCCTACCATTCTACTGACAGGCTCCCTCTGTGTCACTCATGATCTGATTGCCATATGGAATGGCAATTCTAGAACAGTGTTTCCAAAAGTGTTTTCCACAGCTCATTTAAATAGCTTTTATACTGAAATTCCCGTCGTGGTGCAGCGGAAAAGAATCTGACTAGGAACTATGAGGCTGAGGGTTCAATCCCTGGCATCACTCAGTGGGTTAACAATCCGGCGTTGCTGTAAGCTGTGGTGTAGGTTGCAGACATGGCTCGGATCTGGCGTTGCTGTGGCTCTGGCGTAGGCCAGAAGCTACAGTTCCGGTTAGACCCCCTAGCCTGGGAACCTCCATATGCCGCAGGTGCGGCCCTAAAAAGACAAAAAAAAAAAAAGCTTTTATACTGCTACTATTAATTTTTTTTTAAAGATCCCATATATAAATACATTTGGTAAACTTTGGATTAAATAAATTTATTTATTATAGGACTTATCAGGTCCTTTTAAAATAACCCTGCCAGGATTCAGTGGTAGCATTTTCTAAATTTATTTTGATGTTAGAATCCTTTAAACACCTTGTGAGATTAGCTCACAGGAATACATTTTTTAAAATACTATTTTACCTCATGCTCTAAGTTTTTATAATTCTTATTAGCTTATAGCACAGTTTTGACCCAGCAATATGCACCTTTTGTTTTTATTTTTTTTTCCTAGCCTTACCCCTAAGATCTAGTCTTCTTTTTTTTTTTTTGTCTTTTTGCCTTTTCTAGGGTTGTATCCATGGCATATGAAGGTTCCCAGGCTAGGGGTCTAATTGGAGCTGTAGCCGCCGGCCTTCACCACAGCCACAGCAACGTGGGATCCAAGCTGCGCCTGCAACCTACACCACAGCTCACAGCAACGCCGGATCCTTAACCCACTGAGCAAGGCCAGGGATCGAACCCGTAACTTCATGGTTCCTAGTTGGATTCATTAACCACTGAGCCACGACGGGAACTCCCCTAAGATCTAGTCTTACTCCTTCTCGGTATGTAATGTGTTACATCTTTTCACATGTCAAACTTCTAGAATTGGTGCCGTACACACAGGATGTATTCCTATTAGTGAGTTTCACCTTGGAGATAACTTAAAATTTAGCAACTACCTTCAAACCATAGGAACTTCAGCACACTGGTCACTGGGAAGAGACACAAAGCAGTGGACCATCCCCACTCCTCAAACCCCACTTTAACTACTTCTGCCCACTTAAACCACACTCAGTCTTAGTCAAAAGATATAGCTACTGTATGTTTTGTGTTCTCATGACCAGTGACCTCAGAGTGGAATCACAGGCAAAGTAGATGCTTAGCATCACTGATTACTAGAGAAATGCAAATGAAAACTGCAATGAGGTATCACCTCACACCCTGTCAGAAAGGCCATCATCAAAAAGTCTACAAACAGGAGAATAGGAGTTCTCCCATGGCTCAAAGGATAAAGGATCTGTCGTTGTCACCACGTGGCTTTGGTTACAGCTGTGGCATAGTTTTAATCCCTGGTCTGTGAACTTCCACATGCTGTGGGTGCAGCCAAAAAAAAAAAAAGTTTATAAACAATAAAAGCTAGAGAGGGTGTGGAGTAAGGGAACCCTCCTTCCCTATTGGTGGGAATGTACATTGGTGCAACCACTATGGAAAACAGTAAGGAGGTGCCTCAAAAAACTAAATATAGAACCACCGTATGATCCAGCAATTCAATTCCTGGGTATCTATTCAGAGAGAATCATAATTCGAAAATATACATGCATCCCAATGTTTATTTAAGCACTATTTACAATAGCCAAGACATGGAAGAGAACTAAATGTCCATCAAAAGAAGAATGGATAAACAAGATGTGGTACATATATACAATGGAATATTACTCAGCCATAAAAAAGAATGAAAAATGCCACTGTAGCAACATTGATAGAATTAGAGATTATCATATTAAGTGAAAAGAGAGACAAATATCATACAATATCACTTATAGGTGGAATCTAAGAAATGATTCAAATGAAGTTATTTACAAAATAGAAACAGACTCACAGACTTCAGAAACAACGTATGATTATCAAAGTGGAAAGGTCAGAGGGAGGGATGGATTAAGGGTTTGGAATTGTCACATGCACACTATTGTATATGGAATGGATGATCAACAGGGGCCTCTGTATAACACAGGGAACTCTACCCAGTATTCTGTGATAACCTGTATGGGAAAAGAATTTGAAAAAGAATGGATATGTGTATGTGTATAACAATCACTCTACTATACAGCAGAAATTACAACATAGTAAATTAATCATACTTCAATAAAACTTCAAAAACAACAAAAAAACAAAAAACAAATAGAGAAGAACGACCAAACTGAGACTGAAGATCCAATGGACTTGATAGACATTAAAGACCCCCTTAAGTTTGTCCCTCTACCTGGTTTGAGGAAATCATGTTTTCGCTTTGCATTTAATTTTAGTACCAATAAATACAAATGCTTTTTAGCTAAATCATATTATCCTAAATCAAGTTACTGGGGTAGTAAAAGATAATTCAGTTACTATAAACTGCTCCAAAGGGGTTCTGATCAAGGACTGAATTTTATTTCATTTGAAATGAGGTCATTTTTTCATTTTCCAAGTTAGATAATCTTGACTTACTCTTCAAGGGAGCCCAAGATAGACAAAAGGAGATATCGTTTTCACACATGTGAGAAACAAACTTTTTTTTGATACCCATATTTATCAGTGTGATCGTTATTTCAAGATGAGGCAACTGGTATGTTGACTAACAAGGTACTACTTACATTGACGGATTGGTACTGGCCCCTCCATGAAGTATTGTAAAATCTAAAGCAAAAACTATATTGTCTACTTTATAACCAATTGCTCCTACCAAGACAAGATCAATACTTACTACCTATTTCACAGTGATGCTATCCTTTCTGGAAAATTCGCAAGAAAACTGAAATTCAAGCTCCCACTCTTTCTTCAGCCACCACTGTTCAATCCTGCCTTGTGTGTTCTTAAGATTCATCTCTTTTTCAGATGTCAGAGACCACAACTGATTCAAGGAGCAGGGATGTTGTACCCCAACATGTTGGCTCTGCTCTGGGGCTAGCAGGGCACACCAGGCGTAGAGTCAGGACACCTGAGAGCTCCTTTAGGAAGGGAGGGGTGGGGTAAGATGTGCAAGGACGGTCCCTTTGGGAACCCTAATGCCCCCTCATCCCCCACCTTCCCCCCCCCCCCACCCAGCAGCGCCTGAACTGATGGAAGGGGCCAGAAAGTCTGCATGCACCCACTGCAATCCTTGGAAGGCAGCCCCAGACTGTACCTTCATGAGTAGTCGCCAGATTAGGAGGCGTGTGGGAGGGTTTTGGCCTTGAGAACAAGAGGACTGGTCTAAGAGATTGGAAGGGGGGTGGCCACTTCCTGGAGATGGGAGCCGGGAGAAGTAAGCCCCTTAGGAACTAAGATACTGGATATCCAAGGGGTGTGGAATGAGAGAGTAGAGGGCCTGGGAAGGAGACGTATGCAATTTAGACACTGATGGGGGAAAGAATGAGACCTAATAATTAGGGAAAATTCCAGAAGATTAGAAAAAGAATGTAAGGAGTTTCCCTCTTGGCTCAGTGGAATTGAATCTGACTAGTATCCATGAGGATGCAGATTTGATCCCTGTCCTCGCTCAGTGGGTTAAGGATCCAGTGTTGACCTGAGTTGTGGTGTAGGTCCCAGATGTGGCTTGGATCTGGTATTGTGGCTGTGGATGTGGTGTAGGCTGGTGGCTACAGCTTGGATTTGACCCCTAGGCTGGGAACTCCCATATGCTGAGTGTGCAGTCCTAAAAAGACAAAAAAAAGAAAAAAGATGAAGAAATAGAATGTACAACCTCATTTCAGCAAAATAGATTTCCACTTCTCCAGTGGAAGACAGGAAAGGGGGAAAGTAATATTTTTTAATGTATGGATGGTAAAAATAATAATAAATTAACAAAAGTAAAAAAATAAATAATATAATACTTGGGCTAAACAAAAAAATATAAGAAAAATCCAAAATATTTAGTGCTGACATGAAAGTATTGCATGTTAAAAATTTTGCAACAGGACAAGCAATACCTAAAGGGAAATACATAACTAAGTATATTTGCTTGAAAATATAAGAAAAATAAGCTTAGAAATAAGAGATTGCAAAAGGCTAACAAATAAAGAGAATAAGGCAAAAAAAAACAATAAAAAGCAAAAATATTGGGGATTATTAGTAAAGTCACAGACAATCCTGGTACATGGACCTCTGGCAGAATTTGCTAAGAGAAAAACTAACAAACAAGCCAGTCTATAAAGAGAAGATGTATAATAATAAGGGTTATAGACACAGCAAATTTTAAGAAATAGTAATCCATATAAATAATTGTACAGCAATAACATTTTTTTGTTTGTTTGTTTGTTTTAGGGCTTCACCTGCCACATATGGAACTTCGCAGGCTAGGGGTCAAATCAGCTGCAGCTGCTGACCTATGCCACACCAATGTGGGATCTGAGCCATGTCTGTGACCTACACTACAGCTCCTGGAAACACCGGATCTTTAACCCAGTGGAGGCCAGGGACTGAACCCGCATCCTCATGCATACTAGTCAGGTTTGCACCCGCTCAGCCACAACAGGGACTCCAGCAGTAACTTTCAACACCTAGATGTTTACAAATATTCAAAACATGTACACCCCCAGATATCTGAATAGATTACTAACCGTTAAAATAATTGAATTGGACTATCAAATTATCAATGGCATTTTTCATAGATCAAGAACAAAAAAAAAATTAAAATTTGTATAGAAACACAGAAGATCCTGAATAACCAAAGCAATCCCAAGAAAGAAAAATGGAGTTTGAGGAGTCAAGCTCCCTGGCTTCAGACTGTACTACAAAGCTATAGTCATCAAAACAGTGTGGTACTGTCACAAAACCAGAAACAGAGATCAATGGAACAGGATAGAAAGCTTAGAGATTAAACCCACACACCTACGGCCAATTAATCTATGACAAAGGAGACAAGAATTTACAATGGAGAAAAGACAGGCTCTGCTAGGAAAACTGGATAGCTACATGTACAATAGTGAAGTCAGAACACTTTCTAACACCATACACAAAAATAAACTCAAAATGAATTAAAGACTTAAATGTAGGACCAGATCCTATAAAACTCTTAGAGAAAAACATAGGCTGGATACTCTGACATAAATCACAGCAATCTTTTTGGATCCACATCCTAGAGTATGAAAAATAAAACCAAAAATAAACAAACGGGACCTAATTAAACTTAAAAGCTTTTGCATAGCAAAAGAAACCAGAAACAAAAATGAACAACAACCCACAGAATAGGAAAACATATTTGCAAAAAAATCCACCAACAAAAGTTCACTCTCTAAAATATACAAACAGCTCATGCAGTTCTATGTCAAAAACAAAACAAACAACCCAATCAAAAAATGGGCAGAAGATCTAAATAGACATTTATCTGATGAAGACATACAGATGGCCAAAAAGCACATGAAAAAATGCTCAACACTGCTAATTATTAGAGAAACGCAAATCTCTCACACCAGTCAGAATGGTCATTATCAAAAAGTCCACAAACAATAAGTGCTGGAGAGGGTGTGGAGAAATGGGAAACTTCCTACACTGTTGGTGGGAATGTAAATTGGTACAACCACTATAGAATACAGTATGAAGGTGCTTCAAAAAAAAACTAAAAATAGAACTACCATATGATCCAGCAATCCCACTCCTGGCATCTATCCGGAAGAAACTCTGATTGGAAAACTTGTAATAATTATTACATGGGCTGCTTGATCCTGCTGGGTCCTAGCATGTAAGCTTCTTTCGGATCGAAGTTCTCCTCGATGGACAGGCTGTGGCTAAAAACTTTAATCTCTGTTTCCATGAAGTTCTATTATCCTGGTCCTAGAGATTGAACTGCCAGTCTCTAACTTCCTTACCTTTTTTTAAGTTGCTTTGAAGTAACTATAGATTCACAGGAAATTGCATACAGTACAGAGAAGTCCCCTGTATCTTTCAGTCAGTGTCACTAAAGGGTTACATCTTACATAAATATAGTACATTATAATGAGGAAATTAACAGTAATACAACATATGTATACATCTACGTAATTTTTAAGCTTAAAATATACATAACATAAAATTTACCATCTTATCCATTTTTAGGTGTACAGTTCAGTAATGTTAAGTACACTCAAATTGTTGTGTAACCAATCTCCAGAACTATTTCATCTCGCAAAACTGAGATTCTGTACTTTAAACACTAACTCCCCATTCCTCCCTCCTCCCAGCCCCCAGGAATCACCCTTGTACTTTATTTCTATAAACTGTATAGATGATTTATGCAAGTAGAATCACGCAGTATTTATTTAGTGGCTATTTTAATCTGCTTAGAATAATGTCCCCAAAGGTCATCCATGTTGCAGCATGTACTAGAATTTACTTCCTTTTAAGGCAGAATAATAATGTTCCATTATATGTATACACCCTATTGTGTTTATCTACTCATCTGTCCATGGACACTTGGGCTGCCTCCACCTTTTGGCTATTATGAGTAATGCTGCTAGAAACATGGGTGTACAAATATCTTTGAGACCTTGATTTCAATTATTTGAGGGATTGCTAGGGGCTGAATTGTGTCCCCTTCAAATTCATGCACTGAAGTCCTAATCCCCAGTATGTCAATATATGACTGCATTTGAAGATGAGTACTTCTTAAGACGTGATTAAATTAAAATGAGGCCTTTAGGGTGAACGCTAATCTAATCTGACTGGTTTCTTATTCAAGAGCAAATTTTGACACAACGGAGAGACATTTTCTGGTGTATATTTTTTAGCATAGTCTTATTTTTTCCTTAAAATTGCCTATAGTAGTATTTGAAGTTGCGACTTTCAGTAAATACATTTACAATTGTTGACATCTTCACCTGCCGTAATATTTTTAACTGAGAAACTACTTTCACCACAAGTACTGAGGTAATCGGTAAATTTGGGGCAAATTCTAAATGGAGGATATCCTAAAATCTGACACATTTTGCAGTGAAATGTGTAAAATTTCAGGCACAATATTTTCTCAGGTACCATTCCTTTGTCATCAACCTGAGTGCCTTAAGCAACAAAAAGGGTTTACAAGACAGAATATGTCCAATAAATGGTCTGTTTGTAATTCTTTTGAATATTTTATCAAATTACAAAACCATTGGTTGTTGATTTTCATTCCATTCAAGACTGTAATTTAATGCAATTATAAATAGGAGCTCCACCAAAAGGTTCTTAACAGTCTACATATTCCAAATCTCAGTTGAAAATTTAAAGATTAATTCTACATTATTTGAGCTCTCAGCATTCAAGTTATTGAATTCCTTCCTTGTGCTTGAAAGGATGAAATTCAGTGTCATTATGTTTGGAAATTTTTTTTTTTTTGCTTTTTAGGTCTGTACCCAGTAAATATGGAGGTTCCCAGGCTAGGGGTCTAAACTGAGCTACTTGGGCCAGCCTACGCCTCAGCTATAGCCACACCAGATATGAGCTGCATCTGCAACCTATACCATAGCTCACGGCAACGCTGGATCGTTAACCCACTGAGCAAGGCCAGGGATTGAACCCGCAACCTCATGGTTCCTAGTCGGATTTGTTAACCACTGCGCCACGACGAGAACTCTTTATGTTTGGAAATTTTATTTTGAGTCATTGCAATTCACTAAAATCTTCAAATGCTCAAATTTTTGGCACTCTATTCATTGAATATTTAAAGATTAACAATTTCCAACTGATTTTGAGCAAAGTGCAACCAAAATTTAGAGAACTTGTCACAAAAATGTTTGTTGCCATTGTGAGATACTTAGAATGATTTACAAAGTAGTATTTCAAAGCATTACTCAAACATTTTAAAATTTAACTGATTGACAGTATAAAGAGCATATAGCTATCTGAAAACTGAATATTTTGGGGGGCCTTGCCCACAGCATGCAGAAGTTCTAGGGCCAGGGATTGAACCTGCGCTATAGCAGCAGCTCAAGCCATAGCAGTGACAATACTGGATCCTTAATCCCCTGAGCCACCAGAGAACTTCTCAACATTAGTTTTATTGCAAAAATGTAATTCAATTAGATGGCTGTATATAAATATTTGCTAAACTTGACAACTCTTTTTTTAGTAAGATTTCTTAGCTTATTTGAACACAATGATGAATTAGGTTTGTACCACAGGCAATTCCTTGCATATTTCTACTCTGGAAGTTTCTTAATTTATTAAGAACATTGTTTTTAGTTCCTTGTGGCACAGTTGGCTAAGGATCAAGTATTGTCACTGCAGTGACTCAGGTCATTGCTGTGGTATGGGTTTGATCCCTAGCCCAGGAACTTCCACATACCACAGGAGGGGCCAAAAAAAAAGTTCTTTTATCATGATACTGTACCCAACAATACTTTCATTTTCATAGTAAAGTTGAATTTTTAAACTGAATTTATAGTATCATTCACAAAATGGTGTCAGATCTTTCACTTTTGACGCAATTAACTCCTAAAAGCTTTATTTCAATTACATGAATTGGATGAAAAAAATTACTTTTGGGATTATTTCAACTGATTTTCTATTTGAAGCATCTTGTGACACTAGTATAACACTGGCATTATTTTGCCATATTTACAATAGCCAATATATGGAAGCAATCTGAATGTCCATCAACAGGTAAATAAAGAAGATGTGGCATATAATGGAATATTACTCAATCGTAAAAAAAGAATGAAATCATGCCATTTGTAGCAACACGGATGGACCTAGACATTATCATATTAGGTGAAGTCAAAAAGACAAAGACAACTATATGATATCAACGAATCTGAAAAAGTATATATAAAACTGAATCACTTTCCTATACACCTGAAATATTGTAAATCAACCATACTTCAATTTTTTATTAACATTAATTATCTGCAAAATTCTTTTGCTAGTGGAGCCAACACACTAACAGCTATTGCTTTATGTTATTGTGTACATATGGATTTAGACTCGATATGAGTAAAAGTAATTTAGAAGTAGAGACATTTGACCTGAATGAAAGTTATGTTCACAGAGTGACGTGAAAAATCTACCTTCTGCTTCTGCTGCTGTGTGTGTTAAACAATCTTCAGGCATGACATTTTCTTTTTCCTTTCTAGGCCCACACCCATGGCATATGGAAGTTCCCAGGCTAGGGATCAGATCGGAGCTACAGTTGCCAGCCTACGTCACAGCCACGTGGGATACGAGCCATGGCAATGCCGGATCCTTAATGCACTGAGTGAAGTTAGGGCTCCAGTCTGCCTCCTCATGAATCCTAGTTGGGTTCGTTAACCACTAATCCATGAAGGGAACTCCGTGGCATGACATTCTTAAAGTACCAACTAAATTTTCAAGTGCCTGCTGTTGCCTCTTCAGCACATCTAAATCTTCTATTTGTTTTTAATATTCTGGTTTTCATGTTGAAAGACTGAATGGACAGACAGCCCACATATGGCAATAGAACACTTATCCACAACCTCTGCAACAATTGGCTCCGAACTGTCAGGACTTAGTAATGGCTGCAAGCTTCCCTATTTTTGTCTCAAACTCAGGACCAACCAAAGAAAGCCAAACACACTTCCCAGGCTAGATATGTAAAATATACTGCTTCTGGTTAGCCTACTTCCATCTGCCCTTGTTAAAAGTTTCCAATCCAAGCAAATCCGGAAAAAAATTTTAATATAGAACATTCCTACTCCCCTACCTGCCTTCGAGTCTCTTAGGCCAAGAGATAGATGGTGTTCCTCTGCTTAACAAGATCTGAATAAATAGCCTGTGTTCTCATTTGGGTGGTCTTCATTCATTTCCACAGTGTGCTCATTGATTTTATGATGGATAAAAGGACCAATGACGGGTGGTAAATGTGGATAAACATTTTGTGCGAGTCATATATTTTTCACCAACTTTCCTGAGCAACAGAAATTCAGTACTTAATTTTCAGTCTTGGTTAACAGCATACAAATTCTTTCCTATCAGCCCTTGAATTCTGTGAATGATTGTTCACCCAATACTAACATTTTCTTCCCAGAATTGAATGGTTACTTTCTAGTTTCTCTAAACACTGATAAAGGTCTAATTTTTCTAAACCTTGATAAATGGTCACAGCGGGATCTGGAGAATCTGGCTCTTTATGCAACTTGCAAAGAAAATTTCCTATTTCCTATATTGACTCCTTATCAAGGAAAAGACAAACCACTTGGAATAAAGAGAAAAGCATTAGCACAATGGCTCTAAGAGGTAATACACAGGGTGGTAAATGTAGGGTGAACAACAAGGAAAAGAGATTTACATTCTGTTGTCACTGAAAAATGCTTTTCTAAGTCCCTTGCCTTGTTTGGATTTTTGCCAAGGGAAAACATGTAACAGGAAAACAAACAAAAAACAAACATACTCTCTTTAACCATCAGTTTAAACATTTTTTTTTTTTCACTAACAGATCATCAGAATGAAACCCACTTGTATTGGCAGAAGTGTTTAGACTTCTGCTCCTGGTGGTAGACAGCAGATGCCCCATGCTGGACACTAGCCATTCTCAGCTCTGGACTCAGCACAGAAAACATTCCCTGTCCATTCTCATTGGTGCAAGAATGCCATCCACTGAGTAGTACACAGGCATATACTTGCTCCCAAGGAGCTTCCATACCACATTTTTATCCTCATTTTCAAATATGATCTTTAAGATTCCACAGTCTCTATTGTGGGGTTTTTTTTTTGGTGACATTTCCCTTCTGCTCCCCAAGGATGAACTTGATTGGAGGTTACTTCTTTTTATCTTAGCAGGCTCATTTAGGTAACAAGTTCATGTGAGAATTCCAGGCGAGTTTGTTTAAAGAGGGGGGCCAAGAGAAGAATTTTATGATTGACCAACACCTGGACTTTTCCATTGCAAACAGATATTCTCCTTTCAAGTTAAGGATTCTGGTTTTCATACCGCTTTCAACCAGGGTTTAGCTGAAATTTTGTTGCCCAAAGTGAGATCATATTTTGGGCCAACTGAAATTGCTCAAGTCCTCCACGTCATTGCACTAACATGAGTCTACATTTAAATGATACATTTAGTCATCCATCAATAAAGAATAGTGGCCAAATGCAGTACAGTGAGATGGAAAACTTAAAAGAAGAAACTAGAGGCAGGCCATCTATTTAGAATGTGGTTTTCTTTTTTTCTTTTTGGTCCTTTTAGGGCCACACCGGTGGCATACGGGGAGGTTCCTAGGCTAGGTGTTGAATCAGAGCTGTAGCTACCGGCCTACACCACAGCCACAGCAATGGGATCCGAGCCACATCTGCCACCTACATCACAGCTAGTGACAATGCCAGTTCCTTAGCCCGCTGAATGAGACCAGGGATCCAACCAGTGTCCTCATGGATGCTAGTCAGATTAGTTTTTGCTGAGCCATCACGGCAACCACCTGGAATGTGGTTTTCTATATTCGTGCTTTCTCCATCTTTTTTTTTTTTTTTGTCTTTTTGCCTTATCTAGGGCCACACCTGTGGCATATGGAGGCTCCCAGGCTAGGGGTCTAACAGGAGCTGTAGCTGCTGGCCTTCGCCACAGCCACAGCAACGCGGGATCCGAGCCGCGTCTGCAACCTACACCACAGCTCACGGCGACGCTGGATCCTTAACCCTCTGAGCAAGGCCAGGGGTCGAACCCGCAACCTCATGGTTCCTAGTCAGATTCGTTAACCACTGAGCCATGACGGGAACTCCGTTACTTTCTCCATCTTTATAGCTATTTGCCTTACTGGGAGAGTCTGCCTAGGAATGAATGCTACTGACTCCCCACCATGCCCACCTCCACCCCTGCTGCAATGTATTTTCCCATTTAACTGAATTAATCATTTTCATGGAAACCTTTACTTAAAAGGGTTTCAAAACATATTTTTATGTATAATTTTAATGTAACAAAAAAACATTCAAGGTTGTTTTCTTCAGATACTTTCATTTTCTTCTGTCTGAAAGCTCCGAGTGGAGCTGTATTCATATACTCATTCAATAAATATTCTTTTCATACCTACAATACACCAATCACTGTTTCAGGTAAAGGTGACAAATTTGTAAGAGAAGCATTCTAGACGATGAATATTTAGCAAATGGCTAAATACTCAAGCCCATGTTATTTAATGACAGCTTTAAAACTTCCTCTGCATCTGCATGGTACAACTCACCTCCTGCTGCTTTGTGAATACCACTGGAATAGGCTGAATAATGCCTGTCAAAGATGCCCTTGTCCTAATCCTTGGAATCTGTGAATGTTACTTTAAATGGCAAAAGAGATTTTGCAAATATAACTACATTAAGAGTCTTGATCTGGGAAGATTATCTTGGATTATCCAAGTGAGTCTTAAATACAATCACGGAGCTCTTATTAAAAAAAAAGGGGGGGTGGAGGGATATTTGACTACAGAAGAGAAGACAATGTCACTACAGAAGCAGAGATTAGAGAGATGATGGCCACAAGCCAAAGAATGCAGGCAGCCACCAGAAGCTGGAAGAGACAAGGAATAAATTTTCCCTTGGAACTTCCAAAAGCAACCACCCCCGTAAACCATATATGGCGGCAATATATTGTGAGATAGCACTCTGGGGACAGATGGGCTTCCCCAGGTATTGTTCAAATTTGAAGTGTGGATAATATACCCTCATAGATTTGTTGTCAAGATTTATTCCAGATGCTAACAAATTAAAGATAAAGCATCTAAATTAATAACCTAAAGGCTTCTGTTGGACTGCACCTCGCAGGTCTGCAAGCCCTTGTACTTGTTCAGCCTCAAATGGAAGAAAGAGCCTGGAGTCAGTAGCAAAGACATCAACGGTTTAGTGGATAGGGGCTCTTACCTTTCTGAAGGTCTCAGAGCAACACACCACCGTGTGTGGTGACGACGGGCAGGAGATCGCAGCCATCTTATTTCCTAGCAGGAGCTGGGAGGATGTTACCTTTTATAGGGGGAATTGACCTCAGCTTGCTCATGAGTTACCGGGGAAACTTGCAGAGGGGCCCGCCCCTCACTGCCCCTTTGAGAAGCTATCCAGGTGGAGATATTTTGATCTAAAGATTACTAGATGGGGCGGGGCAAGTGTGTAGGGAGGTCGGTTAGGTGAGCAGGTGTAGGTGAAGCAGGCATTGGTCAAGCCAGGGTTGTAGAGAGAACAAGAGCAAAGCCATCTTGGGTGGCCTGATCACACAGCTTCTAGCCTAATACCAACTTTAGGCACTTTGATCAATTTAGCTAGACTGTGGAAAAACATCTTTTTCATTGAACAAAATTTAAAAGTTTAGAATGTTTCATTAAATGTCATTAACTACGTTTAGCACAGTTGTGAGGAATTTAGAAAATGACTGACCTCTCAGGGCTGACCTGAACATTACCGCTGAAGAAGCCACGATGGGAAGGCCATACCTCTTAGTTAGGTGCCTGCCTGTCCAGGTGCTTCTTGGAAGTAAATGGACAAAGTCTAAAAGCTGGAGCAGACCTACATGGGTGACATAAGTGCTGGTATTTTAAAGGATCACTGAGATCCAGTCTTGTTTTGTTGCCAACGAGGGTCCTTGGACTCTTTAATCAGTGGAAATTGATGAGGCCAGATGAGGAATTCAGGCAAGGCTTTATTGGGACTTGGGCTGAAGCAGGAGGGAGTGAAAACAAGGAACAGGTGCCCTTGTTCGCTCCCTGAGGAGGGCCAGCTCGTCCCTTAATGGGGTGAGGGTGGGGAGGATCAGTGGGTCAGGTGGGAGTGGTGGCCTAGGTGGTCTGCCCACCCCCCTTGGTAGTGCCGTATGCAGGGATCACCCACAGTCCCCTGGCTTTGTTCCCAGCACCTCCAAAATGACGGTTGGTTTTGGGCCTTTTTGTATCCTTTTGCTCATAATTTGCCCCAACTGCACACACATGCAGTTATTTTTAGGCCCTTGGAATTCCTCTGTTTTCTGTTGCTCAGAGACGTTTGTCCAGGTCCGATTTGTCAGTGTATCTCAGTTTGAACATCATTTGCCCAGAATTGTGGCAAGGTTAATGAAGAACCTTCCTCTGTCATTTTCCTTTACCCTGTATGTCAAGGACAAATGCCACTGGAATTCTTTGGAGAATTAACCTACGGAGACCTCATAGAATGACTCATACATTTTGAAGACAGCATAGTAATTACATAAATATAAATGTACTTTACATGGGAAAAAAGAATAGAGGAAAATTTATTCAGAGAAAATTTAAAATACGATTTTAAGGAAGATAAACAAAAAATAACAACCAAAAATATTGGGATAGCATATAGAAAATTCTGAGTGATGCAGTGAAGAATGAAGCATTCAGCAGGGAGAGACTTTGGAAAGAAGGGTTGGATATAAAGCGGTTTGATTTTCTTTGAAAAAAAAATTCTCATTCTCATATTTGTCTTCCTAAAATTCCATGGATAATGACCAGAGTTTGAATGGTAGTTCAAAATACTGAGTAGTTCGCGTTTGGGAAGCGTACTTTTGGTGGACTTAACGATGGACGATTCCAAGAGTAGTTAGGAAATGCTGAGCGTGATCTCTGGGTTTATCTTACAGTGCTTGTCACATGGATGACCTTGTTAAGGACTTGTGAACTTCCTAGTAGGGATTTTTTTGGGGATTTTCACTTTTTCCCCCCTCAAATTTAGGAAGCCCATCAAACCCATTGTTGAAAGGAAAGAACAGCCCTGTTGGCTGAGCCTGTACAGAAAAGAAGCAGCCGCCTCAGACAAGCAGCTGTTGACACTGAACAGCTGCCAGGCTGAGCACCTGCCATCGAGGCCCCCGAAATAGCGAGTCAGGCCAATCTATGGCCGTCAATATTCAACGCTCACCATCGGATGGCTTTTCCTCTGAGCAGATGAGTTAAATCACAGACTCAATTGTATTTATCCCAGTGTGCTATCCAAACTTTGTACCCAGGAAGCTAAAGCTAAACCAAGAAATCACTACCTATAAGCCAGCAATAGTGTAAGATAACTGGAGCTACACGCACTCATAAGAGATTAATTCCCTGGTATGATTTTATAATTGGACTAGAGGTAACTGTGATAACTGTGATGATACAATAACAAACTTATTCAAATAAAAATTTCATCTGCTGTGTCCCTTTACTACTTTGAATTTGCTTTCCAGTTGTTTTACTACATACTGCAAGGGGCAGGGCATTTCTTAGACATCTTGAGTTCTCATTATTTTCTCAATCTTTTTCTCCCTCCTTCTCTCCCACCATGCCTCTGTCCCTCCATCCCTCTAAGCTATGGAGTTCTGGTGTATCCACTTCTCAGAAAAGGACGAAAGGGAGAAGGGTATCTTTGTGCCCTTCTGCTATTCACAATGAGCTTCTCAGAACAAACCTAGAACATTTCCAGGTGAGGATGGGACAAGGTCCTCATGTCCCCATGACTGGCCTGCATCGGGATGAGATTGGGCACCACAATATAAATGCACCACCGTGGACCAGACTGCTGGAAGGCACCAGGGCCTATGTGTTGAGCATATTCCAGCAGGATTAAAATAGGTCGATTGTTAATATTTGCTTTAGAAGAAACTGATTTGGGGATTATAGTGATCCACAGTTTTGATATAATGCTTTCTTTAGCACTGCCTCTGAAATTAGTTCTTCCTCCACTTCTTTATAAGGAATTAGCGACTTAGAGTACAAGATAGATAAATCCTCTACTTACAATGCATACAAATATTAAAAACACGAGACACTGTCACTATTTTATTGGAAGTTCTTTCAACCCATGACAGGTAGAAAATATTCCCTGTGAACCTCTTTCTGAAGAGAGAACTTGGATGAGTGAAAACTAATCCCTAAGGACTTTCCCAAAAGACCAGTCATGGAAGACAGTGATCTGTGCGATCTTGAGTTTTCTGTGGTCTTTCAGAACCTACAGCTTTATTCCTATAATCTAGAAATAAACAGAAAACTGAAACCAGTTTTCCGAGTCTTTTAATATGAATACATTCAAAATTCAGGGAAAAGTCCTGTGTTCCAAGTGTTTGATTTGCAAAGAGTTTCAATCTTGTTACTATAGGAAAAAAAAAAAAAAAAAAGAGCTGGGAATGAATAAGCACTCAAATTTCTTCATTTCCTATTGAAGTCTTTTGCTGAAGGTTAAGAAATATTTTCTGTTTTCACCGAAAGGTCATTAGAACATGATATTCACACACACAAAAAGTCTCTTTATATAGTTTATTTGTTACTGAGTTTCCTGTGCTCTTACAAATGTAGCATTCTGGTATACAACATTCACTGAAGAGGCGCAAATCTTATTTTGATGTTGCACAGATTAGACAATTTTTTTCCAGTGGATAATTACTCTTTCATTAGAAAATTTAACTTCAAGTTATTTTTCTGTAGAAAGTTGCTTGAAATTCTATCTCTAATATAAAATTTAATTTTTCTATCTCAAAATGACCATATACAAACCAACTATCCCTGACTGCTGCCTTGATGCCTTTAATTATAAGCAGAATAATTCCCCAGTGAAGTTTTTTTCCAACAAAAATTTTAAGCTTACCATATTTTCTAGGGGGTAGCTGATCTAGAAACAGAATTTGCACCTAGACCTTTTTATGAAAATGTCAGGGGATCAAGAGTGAGTTTTACCACAGAATTTCCCTGTGGCTTCCACCTGCCAGGACCCCATTAGCCAATTTGAAAGCTCTCTTGGAGACAAAAACAAGGTGTAAATAGGAGTGGGAGGTGGGGCAAAGTTGATCCATGGCTTTAAAGAATAAATTTCCGGTGGCTTGGGCTGGCTAGCCGCCTTCAGGACACACTTTTACCCTTTCTGGCTTAACACAGTCTCATCTTTTTTTTTTTTTTTTAATTATTATTATTAAAGTACAATTGATTTACAATGTTTCTTCAAGTTCTGCTGTACAGCAAAGTGACCCAATCACACATATTTCCCTGTGCTATACAGTAGGGCCCCATTGCCCATCCATTCCATATATGAGTTTGCATCCAAAAAATCCCCCAAATGCCCATCCATTCCACTCCCTTAGCCCCTGGGAACCTCAAGTCTGCTCTCCTTGACCATCATCAACAATGTCTCGCCTTGAAGTTTTCAGAGTTCTGCTCTCCCTGCTCTTCGCCTTCAGATGATAGCCCTGGCAAAGGGACAGAAGTCACAAAGGTGACGAGAAGCCATGCACAGCAGAGTGAGTCAAAGTTACCGAGTTTAGGAGTTCCTGTCGTGACTCAATGGAAACAAATCTGACTAGCATCCAGGAGGACTCAGGTTCCATCCCTGGCCTTGCTCAGTGGGTTAAGGATCTGGTGTTGCCGTGAGTTGTGGTGTAGGTTGCAGATGCGGCTCGGATCCTGTGTTGCTGTGGCTGTAGCATAGGCTGGTGGCTATAGCTCTGATTCTACCCCTCCATATGCCGTGGATGCAGCCCTAAAAAAAAAAAAATGTACTGAGTTCAAGTCAGTTTCCAAACTTGAATTAGATTATCTTGGTGACTACAAAATGTCACTATGAGAAAAAACAACAAGGAGTGGGTGGTTAAGCAAGCTCACACTCACGGAGGCTCACCATCTGCCTCAAAATTCCCTGAGGGTGCTTGTAAAAATGCAGATTCTTGATCCACACCCTAGATCTCTGGACTCAGAATCTTTGGAGGGAAGCTCAGGAATCTGCAGGTAAATGAACATCCAATTATAACTTGGCTCCCAATGAGCATGACTCCGCCCTACTTAGTGAACCTACTTTTTTTCTTTTTCTTTTTTTTTTTTTTAGGGCCACACCCGTGGCATATGGAAGTTCCCAGGCTAGGGGTCCAATCAGAGCTATAGCTGCCAGCCTACACCACAGCCGCAGCAACATCAGGTCTGAGCCACGTCTGCGACCTACACTACAGCTCATGGCAACACTGGATCACTGGATCCTTAACCCGCTTAGCGGGTCCAGGGATCGAACCTGCAAACTCATCGTTTCTAGTCAAATTCGTTTCCATTGCGCCACGATGGGAACTCCAGAACCTACTTTTCTTTTCCAGTTTTGGTTTCTCTTTTTTTCATTCTTGTCTTTTCTCTGCATTAGCATTTAATGCCAGACAGTCTCTAGAAAGTTCTGACTTTTGAGCAACAGGCCTAGGGGGACAGGATATAAGGATTACGTTTTCAACTTGTGCAGTTGCCGATGGCGGGAAGTTCACTGGATTCCAAGCACTTCAATTCCATTTCTTTTTCAAAATTATGTTTAGCAACTTAATTTCCAGATGAGAGCATTTTAAGAGATAGAAAAGCAACCTCCTGCACAAGGGACGCTTCAAGTGTCTATGACCTAAAAGTGGGGCGGAGGAGGCAAATAATAAACAACTCAGCAGAAGCCACTACCTCATTGTCATCAACAACATGGCATCATTTCAAGAGCTGTCACTGGATTCCCACGGCTTCTTCAGGGATTCTTTCATTACAAAGGAGAGAAAACCGTTTCCCAGGGCTTCTGCAAAACTGCTAGTAAGTTCAGTGTTGCCATTAGTTTGGTCCCCTGAAAGACGGCAATGAATTAATTAACTTACATGGCTAATTTGATGTAAAAAACTGTCCACTGTTTTCTAAGTATTTCAAAATCAAAAATTTTTACTGGGCTACTGGGTGGGCTACCTAGAACTTCACGAGATCTTCTTTCTCTTGCAACATGTTACTGTTTGATGGTGGATACTGGGGTAATAGCATGTGAGGTGTTTGGAGGCATACTTTTACAATGCACACAGCTTTCTAGAACAATTCCACATGCAATCAATACAAGAAAATACGCAGATTCTGAAAACAGGTCAATAGAGGAGGGGGAAAGTGAGGAGAGAGGAATTATAAAGGGGCAGAGGAAACAGCTGGTGACGATGAATATGTCCACTATTGTAATTATGGTGCTGATGTCAAGAGTGTATGCATATGTCAAAATGTATTACATGGTACAACTCAGATATGTAAAGGGTTTTTTTTTTTTGCCTTTTTTTCCCCCAGGGCCGTACTTACAGCACATGGAGGTTCCCAGGCTAGGGGTCTAATTGGAGCAGCAGCCACCAGCTTACACCTCAGCCAAGGCAATGCCAGATCTGAGCTGCATCCACGGCCTACACCGCAATTTGCGGCAATGCTGGATCCTTAACCCACTGATCAAGGCCAGGGATGGAACCCGCATCCCCATGGATACTGGTTGGGTTCTTACCCACTGAGCCACAACAGGAACCACCAGATATGTAATTTGTTGTATGTCAGTTACACCTCAATAAAACTTTTAAAGTAAGCTTGAAACGACTGGAAAAAAAGTTTCTGGCAACCACATTACTTTCTAAAGAAGTCACAGAATGAGAATAATTAAAGGGGGCAGAGAATGGGTATCTAAGATAAAAGAAGTGATAGTTTAGTGTTATTGTTTTTAACAGTATTAAGCTTACACATTAACTAAAAGTAAGAAGAAACAAGTAGAGCTCAAACAGAATTTTACCATTTTTCCCCAAAACTTGTATTCTTCTCTCCAAAATTGCCTTAATTTATAAGTCATGATAAAAAAAATTTGCAGAAGATAAAATCATTCTTTTTTAAATTTTTTCCCCTACCGTCTGGAGATACCAAGAAATTAGTAATCATAACAATAGGGTAATTTTTAATCCATAAACATTGAAGAGTGTTAAATGCTAATGTTAATGTAAAGGAGCTAAATGCAGTGATTCCAATATTGATATACTACCCTGCAATTGTGCATAAATGCTGCACATTTTGCAAACACTCAGTGACACAGTGCGAAAGAATAGATATACACAACACTGCCCCAAACTATGTCAAGACCAGAAGGAAAAAGGAAATGAATCCAGTAAGACAGTTATTTTGGAAAACAAAAGGGTGCTTATCATATTTTGTGAAAAAAATTTGAGAGTAAATTTGTACTCTGAGTAGCAGCTGCTACTATCTGTAAGCTGCCTTAATCATGGAGCTTCATTTGCTTAAGATGTTGGGCATGCTGGCTCATTTCAGCAATTTTTCCTTTTATTTTTCTTTTAGGGCCACATCTGCAGCATATGAAGTTCCCAGGCTAGGGGTCTAAAAAGAGCTGCAGTTGCCGGCCTATGCCACAGCTAGGACAACGCCAGATCTGATCTGCTGAGACCTACGCCACAGCTCTCGGCAATGCTGTATCCTTAACACACTGAGCAAGGCCATGGATTTAGCCCGCATCCTCATGGATATTAGTTGGGTTCTTAATCCAATGAGCCACAACGGGAACTCCCTTACAGCAATTTTTAGAGTTCATTCTTCTTTAGATCTCATTTTGGAAGAATCAAAGATAATCCTTTATTAAACAATTTGCCATTTTCTCCCATAGCAAATCTGCAACAAAGGTTTTACAATTCAGTCAAAAAAAATGTATGTTCTTAGGAGGACCCGTCATGGCTCAGTGGTTAACCAATCTGACTAGCATCCATGAGGACGCAGGTTCAATCCCTGGCCTTACTCAGGGAGTTAAGGATCCAGTGCTGCCATGAGCTGTGGGGTAGGTTGCGGACACGGCTTGGATCCTGCGTTGATGTGGCTGTGGTGTAGGCTGGCAGCTACAGCTCTGATTTGACCTCTAGCTTGGGAAACTCCATATGCTGAGGTTGAGGCCCTAAAGAAAAAAAGGCAAAAAAAACTATGTTCTTACAGTTATGTATTGAATTTACAATCAGGTTTAACAGAATGATTCACGCAATGTATTATTTAAATGTATCAAATTTACAAAGAAATTCAATTAAAACTTAGATGATCTAATCCCAGTTTGATAAGCATTGCTTCTAAATGACTGGGAAGATTTTTAGCCAAAAAAAATAAACCAAACACTTTAATCTTAGGTCTAATGATATTTTTTCCATCTTTCCCCCAAAAGAATGTTTCTAGAGCACAAAATAGATTCATCATTGTTTAATTAGATACATTTTATATATCCTGAACATAATGGCTCCCACAGAAATAAGTATTTTGTACACAAACTTTATTTACTATGCGACATTCATAATAGACCAACTCGAGTCAAGTGCAAACATTTATTCATAATAGACCAACTCGAGTCAGAGCTCCTGGTGTGTGAGGAGCCCTGCTCCCACAAACACTTCATTATCTGGATGACAGAGAACAAGATCAGACAAGACGGGTAATTAAAATCCACAAGGTACTAACAAAATGTACATTCGATAATGACTGTAAACTCTTTTCCAGCCACAGCTACAATCAGAAGGAAGCAAAACAGTTGGATCAGTTTCCTCTTTAACTCCACCACCTCCCCCCAGCCCCCAGGGTTCCTTGGGGGCAGGATCCTCTGTAATGACTGATTGGTGGAATTGCTGAAAGTCCTGGGGTCAGAATGGGAAGAGGAGCAAAAGGCTTGGAAAATCGACAACCTGGCAGCCCTTATATTAAAAACTCCTTGGTTTCTCTTACCAAAATACACTTGGTAGTTTTCATGTCCCATAGGATCGATGTGTAATATTAAAAGGTATCTCAAATGAGGTTTCTTTTCACAACTGCTTGGAACTTAAAGTTAAAAGTAACCCATGAAAGGAGTTCCCCTTGTGGCGCAGTGGAAATGAATCTGAATAGGAACCATGAGGTTGTGGGTTCAATCCCTGGCCTCACTCGGTGGGTTAAAGATCCAGCATTGCTGTGAGCTGTGCTGTAGGTTGCAGACAAGGTCGGATCCCGTCTTATTGTGGCTGTGGCGTAGGGTGGCAGCTATAGTTCTGATTCTCACCTAGCCTGGGAAACTCCATATGTCGAAGATGCGGCCGTAAAAGACAAAAAAAAAAAAAAAAAAAAAAAAAAAAAAAAAAAAAAAAAGTAACACATGAAAAATAATGACTTAATTTTAAAAAACCAATAAAATAGCAGCAAAATCTGAGAGTAAATTTGTACCCTGGGTAGCAGCAGATGGAAGCAAAATAATTACTTTCTGGTCGCCTTCTAGGCATGCTGGTGTGTGCCATCGATCTGTCCTGTCTAGCCACATCCACAGGACCATCATCACTTATTACTGGTTTCCTTAATGACCAGCTCCAAAGGAAGAAGAAGCTTAGAATAAATCGCAGGGGAGGTATAAAGATATATTAAGTCCTCTTCTATCCTAGATTGTGTTAGGGGGAAAAAAAGGTGCCCTTGAAATAAAAAGGTTTATATAAAATTCTAAGAAAGAAGTCAGGTTTTATCGAGAATGATCTAATACTTGTTCTATCCTTTTGCCATTTAGTCTCAAAAGCCCCCAAATTATGCAGATGAAAATTTCCAACAGAAGAAGTCTCACAACTCTGTAACCATCAAATAAATTAAACGTGAGAAAGAAACGGGGTGTGAGGCCATTACATTAGTATGAACATTTGATGGGGAAATTTGTGAATCAGGTATTATAGAAGCATTATCTAAAATTCAACTGATCACTTGAAAGGGAAGTCTCCTCAGGAGAGCTGAATCTCAAGAGATTCTAAATCTGGGATAGCATAAATATTGTGGTGATTTAAATCAATTTGACATTCTTCTCATTCTCATCTTGAAATCCTAATTGGAATTTCAGCTTAACTGGGAAGTAAGAAAGGTCCATCCTACTACTTATTTTCTTTCTCACTTACCACCCACTGCTAAGTGCAGTAGTGGCTGCCCTCATGGGTCCCCTGGGTCATTTTCCAGCTGCCTGCCTGATCTGCCTGTGGGTCACCTGCTGCCTTATCTTCCTGCTTCTCTACTCACAGTACCTTTACCTCATAGAATTATTTCCTTATCCTTAGGCTAAAATTTGGAGACTCTTGAGGGAAGTGCCAGTAAATACAGACCAGAATCACTGTAAACAGTATTTAAAGTTTTACCAATCATGGGAGACAGATTTCTCTAAGGAAGTCAACAAAACTCTATTAATTAAAATCTAATCAAAATTAAAGGCAGGTATCTCAGGATGCAGATAAGGACTTCAAGATGAATGAGCAGAAAAAGAACTGATAACAACGGAAATTTTGCTACCATAGGGGAAGGCACCTACAGACTGAAAATGGGAATTAAAGGCATGGAGACAGCTAGGGAGGGTGTTGCCTAGGTGCTCAGAGCTGGTGATGGATTAGGGAGTTTGCTTGACAATGAAATTTCATTCCAAACCAGTGCATACTGTACACATAATGTATGGACTCGGATAAAGGAGGAATGAGTTTTAGGATGACTAAAACTTGCTCCACCTAGTGGAGACTTCTGAGTTTTCTCTCACGCGCTCAGCAGTCTTGGAATAGCCATTACTAGGAATGCTTTGAGGAAGAGAAACAACACTAAAATCAACGCCTCATAACAAAATGTAAAATGTCAGTCGCCTTGTTATCAGAGCTTAAATTAACCCTTAAAATCTGATGGTAAGATTCTAAGAATAAAAACCTAACAGAATAAAATATATGCGATTTTATAATTCTCTAGGAAAGTTTCTAAAGAGACTTAAAAATATATATGTAGGCATTTAGATAGTCATTTACATGCAGAAACTCAGGAATACTGATGCAAGTCCCTACAAAAGCCTCTATATATCAGAAGAGGAAAAAACACATCCTAAAGTATGGAACACATTTCTGCCCCTTCCCTTACCCCTTTTTGTTGTTGCGATGGATAAATTCTTAAGTTTTATATCTCTGCCAATAGTAAGGTAAATGCTTAATAAGTGGTCATGTATCATACAGAAACACTTGATGAAAATATGAAATCAAATTTTGCATAGAACTCATTTAAGCAATGCAAATAAGCTCCTAGCATTCTTGCTTCGGTTCCCAGTGGACTTCCAACAGTGCCAGTGGATTGGGCACAGGATAGATGCGGGTTCCACGGCGCTTCACTCAAAAAGAGTTATGTTTACAGGACTCCTAAGCCCACAGAGAAATTCCATATGCGGTTTGTTAGTTTCCTTTCATGGTTTCAACACTGATGCTGAGTGTTCAAATCAAATACAAATATTGCCAAATAATAGGGCACACTGGGAGGTTAGGTGGAAGAAGGATGGTTTATTAACCGTACGCAGGACAGGAAATTAACGAGCAACGTGAATACAGAGATCTACTTAGCACACCTCTTCCTTCTTGCCCTTCAGACAGATGATACAGTAACCGATATATCAAAGTAAAACGTATGTTGTTTACTTCTTTCGGTCCATTTAAATTAGCCTCATAATTCTTCTGATCCCAGAAAGTGAATCATGCCATGATTCAGAAGGTCTGTCCTTCACATAAACCTACGAGCACACATTTAAAAAAAATGATTTATTGTACATCTTTGCATTTCTTAAGGCATGAACAATGGCGTACAGATGGAACAGGTTCTGAGAAGCATCACGTCTTTTTTGACAAGGCCAGTACAAGTACACCACATCAAATAGACACACTCGAAGTCTGAGCTGACCAACCGCCGTGGCCTAGGAGCTCCTGCAATGAGGGGATGGCGCCTCCAGAAAAAAGGACCAAATGCGTGGTTCACATGTCGTGTTGCTTTAAACTCTCTGGATCAGCTTTAAGCACCAGTTACAGTTTGTTTTTCTTTACAGACTCTTCAGACTTCTGATTTTTATATTCTGCTCCTTTTATTCTGCTTTTCGAGGAGGGTGTGGGTTTTTTAAGGAATATGGTTGCAGCAAAACAGAAAGGATCCGAAAGTGGTTAGGGACCTGGTCTAATGCACTTCTGAAAGTCCATTATAAAGATGAATAGAAAAGCAAATGGCCGGTTTTCATTTGACCAAGAAACCACGCGGAGCTCTAAGAAACATAATTGTGCATAGTTATTTATTCATTCAGAGCGTGATATGTCAGCTAGCTCTACATTCCCAGTTTACCAAAGAACGGGGCTGTCCACTTTGCTAAACCCAGGGTCTTTTCGCAGCTCCCAGTAGGTGTCGTTAGAAATCCAGGCTTCTCTTTGATTGGCATCGATCACTTTTCTGTGAAAATATAAACATCAACATCAATCACAAATTCCATTCAGGCGACTGGATAATTGGACCCTTTCCTGTGGATAAGACGGGTACGTATAAGCAGTAGTTTGTAAGCTAGTTAGCACCTTATCTGCTGATTGATGATTTGACTCTTCTGACTAGAAATAAACTCATTTTTGTCATGAAACCTTTGAAATGGAAGTGGGTAGGGTCATGGGAAGAGGGGCTAAGGCCCCAGACTCACAAGAATTTTCTCTGCTTGACTTGTGGGAAAGTATGCAAACTCAGGAGCTTCACGTGCCTCTGGAGGGCCCAGGCTCAAAAAGGGCACTTTCAGCATCTAAAAGACAAGGGTGGGAGTTCCCTGGTGGCTCAGTGGGTTAAGGACCTGGTGTTGCCACTGCTGTAGCTTGGACCACTGGCTGTGGTGTAGGTTTGTCCCTGGCCTGAGATCTTCCACATATCAAGAGCACAGTCCCAAAAGTAAAAAAAAAAAAATAAAATAAATAAAGGGCAAGGCCACATTTCTACTCTAGGGTAGCCAGGGAATGGCAACTAGAAAGGATGTGAGATTATTCTGAGCTGATTTATCCTGGCTCTGGAGGGTAACAGATGAATTTGGAAATGACAGCTTAGTTTGTGTGTATTTATCTATAATCCTGCAAATAATCCTGAAATAATCACCCACAATCACACTACAGAAGAATCAAATCTGAATGGATACAAGCTCCGTATGATAGAAATAAAATTAATTACTGATGAAGTCAAGGTGACCTTGTGGGCAGTGGGGTCTCCTTTTATCTCTGAGTGAGGGGGTGGGAACAAGTTTCTACCACTCTAAAGGGTGTAGATGACGGGCAAAAAACCTGCTGGGTAAGACTATTGCTTTATTTGCTGCCCATGAAAAGAAAAGCACTGTCGAGGAAATTTCACTTTCATGTTTACAGACTTTTCACAAGACCAAAATCTGATTCAGTCTTTCCGCTGCCAAAACCAGTTACCAAAATCGGTTTAATTTTCTATCTCAAAGTCCCCTGGACATGAAACCATCCCTCGCTTTCTTTTTACCTGGAGTTTCGCATTGCTTGTGGCAACCATTTGTAAAACATGAACTTGTTATGGGAAGAAAAAGACTCACTTAAAAAATTTTGGTATATGTTCAAGGTTGTTTTCTTCCATGTACCGTCTCCGAGATCTCTGGAGTTCCTCTACTCTTTGCTTCTCTGCTGCTGCAGCTTCTAAATTCCCTTCTTCCAAAAATCTAGATGGAAAGCAGTTTATCTTTTAATATATTATCATCCTCTTTTCTGAGAAAAAAAAAAATCTCGTTTGCATAAACTTAAATTCTGGTTGCTGTGACCACAACGCAGTGAACAGTAATGCTCTGAGAGTGTCCCCTCGTCCCTGCCCCAGGCCACATTCTCCGCCATCAACTAACACACTTCCTGTGTATGGGAACTGGATCATTGTGTTCAGCAATAAAATGGAGGAAGTTAAAAGTAACGGGTTGGCCTTGAAGAGTTTTCTGGGTTGTCTGGGGTTCTACAAATTGAGATTTTCAGCATGACTGGAGAGTTTGGGCTTAGAACATCATGAAGTCCCCTGCAGTGCTCCTCTGCCCTATTATCACAAAGCACTTGTGAAAGGCCACAGAATGGAGGATGGGAACTGGCTGTTTTCCAGCTACATTTAGAACAGACTGAGAGGGAAGGAGTCTTCATCTTACTGGAGAGAGAAAAACTGATGAAAAAAGGAAAGGTAACAGTTGAGGAAAATTACAAAAGGCCACAGAAAGGAAATGAATAGTAAATGAAATTCAGAAAGAGACTACTGATGTCGAATTGAGGAAGAAAAAGCAGGTCCAATAGTGATTTGCAAATATTTAAATTTCAAAATGAGAGCAAAGCACAGGGATGCAGTATGATATAAGCACTGTGCAGGAAGTTTCTTGATAAGTCTGAATGTCAAATGGGGAGACTGTATGTTCTAGAGAAAGAGGAGGGACTGTAAGAGAACTGAATAGTAGAACATTCAATACTGGGAACATCTTGGTAGAAGACAAAGCCACAAAGACACTGGAAACCATATTTGGTGGGATTTATATGACATATAGAATTTTTCTAAGAAGTAATATTAATTCTGTAGGAATGGTCCACATGAGTACAGAACTAGGTAAGAATAATAAAAAATTAAGAACCAGAAGGCACTAAAGGTATTCTGAGTCTACCTCACACTCTATGGGATCAAAACCATGTTGGAAAAACTCCAGACTTTGACTCGAGGCATTTCTAGGTGCCCCTGTAACTTATCCTCTTATTCTTCAGTGAAATGGAGAAACAGGATCAACTGCATAGTGATGGATAGAAACTAAATTTTTGGTGGTGAGCATACTGTAGGGTATAGAGAAGTTGAACATAATGTTGCACACAAAATTATATAATGTTACTAAATATATAATGTTATAACTACATAAGGTAACACTAATATTAGTTCAATAAAATTTCAAAAAAAGAGATATTCCATGTTAGAGAGTAATAGAAGTACAGAAGGGTAAAGAGGAGTTCCCATCGTGGCTCAGGTACCAGACCCGACTAGTGTCCATTGCTGTGAGCTGTGGTGTAGGATGCAGACACGGTTTGGATCCTGCGTTGCTGTGGCTGTGGCGTAGGCTGGCAGCTGTAGCTCCAATTCAACCCCTAGCCTGGGAACCTCCATATGTCATGGGTGTGGCCTTAAAATGACAAAAAAAAAAAAGTATAGAAGGGTAAGGAGAGATTGCTTATTTAGTGGAGAGTTAAAAAAAAAAGCAGACCTTTGCTAAATTTCAGGGGGGCAGTTTTTGTTAAAAAATATCTTTGTTATCTTCTGTGGGGAACTTTTGTTGAGTCAATTTTGTTGAGATCATCCTCTGAATACCTTTGCCTAGGGTAGAAGACTCAACTGTTACTGAGTAAGGGAATGAATGAATGATTCAATGAATACATAAATGAAGGTCGTGAAAGTCTCGATGATTCCTGTAGTGTCATGCTATCATCCAGTGTTTATTTTAAATACCACTCCCCTGCTCACCTCTGATCTGGCCGGAATCGGGCATCTGTCGGTGGAAGGAGATCTTTTAGTACAGGATCTAACTCATTAAGTTCAATAGCGAACCTTGTGAAGCCATAGTAGAGCTCATAGTTGGTTGGCATAGAACCTGGAATGAGGTCAATGAACCATCGTGAGAGGCTTATAGAACATGCAGAAGCTGATGAATCTGGGTGTTTGATTAATACCCACGTTAATATTAAATTTATAGTCATAAACATTAGATTGTGAATATTTTAGGTGAATTAATTGGTTATATTTTGCTAGATGGGAAACTTTATGTCAATTACTAGAACTTATAAATTCATATATTTAATAAAATCTAGCTTTTTAAAAAAAAATTTAAATTTTTATTTTTCTATTTTGGCCACCCCTCAGCATATGGAGTTCCCACGTCAGGGATCAGATCCAAGTCACAGTCCTGACCCAAGCTGCAGCTGTGGCAACACTGGATCCTTAACCCATTGTGCCAGGCCGGGGATCGAACCTGCATCCCAGTGCTCCCAAGATGCCACCGATCCTGTTGCGCCACAGCAGGAACTCCCATAATCTAGCTTTTAAAATAAAACTTGGAGTTCCCTTGGTGATGCAGCAGGTTAAGAACTGGCATTGTCATTGCTGTGGTTCGGGCTGTGGCTGTGTCCTGGGGTCGATCTCTGACTCCAGAATTTTCACATGCTGCAGGAGTGGCCAAATAAAATAAAATTTTGTACAAGTAGTAGTCTACACCATATTTTTCTTTCAAATATACAATTAAGTAACTAAATGCTTAGATGATTAACTATGAGCATTAAGATTTCACCAGAAACATCTACAGCTTACTTCCATTTAAAAAAGAAAAAGATCCAGGGAGTTCCCATTGTGGCTCACCGGTAATGAACCTGACTGGTGTCCATGAGCATGTGGGTTTGATCCCTGGCCTTGCTCGGTGGGTTAAGGATCTGGTGTTGCCATGAGTTGCAGTGTGGGTTGCAGACAGGCCTTAGATCTGGTGTTGCTGGACTGTGGTGTAGGCCGGCAGCTGCAGCTCCAATTAGACCCTTAGCCTAGTACTTTCCATGTGCCACAGATGCGGCCCTAAAAAGACCAAAAAAAAAGAAGAGATCCAGATCTAAATTAATGTTTATTCACACTTTTATACTACATTTGAAGGCAGGATCTTTGTAGGATCTACTCATTAGTGTGCTCCAAGCTCCTAGAACAAAGCCTTATGCTTAGTCAGTACTGGATAAATAACTAATTACTGAATGAATGAACTAACCACTTACCAGCAGGAAATTTAAATACTCATTGAAGTCCCTTAGGAAACCAACAACTAATTTTAAATAACGTTAGGGATTAACTGACAAAATTCCAATGAAAATAAATGTCATGTGAGACTTGTTCCATTTGTACTTGATATTCAATTAGATGCTAGTGAATCACCAGAGTTCTCTTGACGTCTTTTATTAAATGTCAACATATTGCAGCTCTTCGCTGCTCAAATAAGAAGACCACTTATTCTGGTTATGTTACTGAATCTGTGAATTGTGGATGTTTGCAGGCTTTCCTTTGTTTTACTAAAACAGAGAATCAATAACATGAGTAAGGATTTAAATGTGTATATTTCAAATATTCAAATGCTTTAATAAGAATACCCAGCTTTCTTGAAATGCAGGCATTATATTTAGAGAGACTTTACATGAAGCCCAGTCTCTGACCACATGTCAGATTTGGTCTCGATTCTATAACTCCTTATCATCAAATACTAGGACTTATTTAACTTACAGATTAAGTAGAAATCTAATTACAACTGCCTTATGCATCCATGTTTGCAATCTCACTATTAAAGAAAATAGAGAGTGTGCCCCATGGGGTGATCTGACCTTCCCTACCTCTGCCACTCCAGCGCCCCCCACCCCGCCCCCGAGGCAGGACGCTCCTGCCAGTCTCACCTGGTCTCCAGATGCACTTGGCGGAAGGGGCCACCCCGCAGTAGAGCCCTTCATGCCACTTCCCAAACAGCCGGTGCACCACCTTCCCTTCCTGGTCCATCACAACCCCCTGGACTTCATTCACATTAGAATTCCAATAATTCACCTGGAAAAACCAAACTCCAATTAAAAAACCCATTCTCGGAGTCCTCATCGTGGCTCGGCGGAGATGAATCTGACTAGTATCCATGAGGATGCGGGTTCCATCCCTGGCCTCACTCACAAGCTGTGGTGTTGGTCGCAGATGAGGCTCGGATCCTGCATTGCTGTGGCTGTGGCGTAGGCTGGCAGCTCCAGCTCTGAATCAACCCTTAGCCTGGGAACTTCCATACGCCACAAGTGCTGCCCTAAAAACCAAGCAAGCAAACAAACAAAAAAAACCATCCAATTTCCTTCATAACACCAAGCCCTATACCTTACAAACAGAAAAAATTTTTAATCTCCAAGTTTCTCATTCCAACCACTTCCAGAAATCTATCTCAAAGTGTTTTGTACAGAAGGGTGGCTTTCTAAGTGTCAGTTGGCTTCCCTTTTAAGGGACAAGTCCACTCTATGCTAAGGCATCACAGCACAGAGAAGGCTCAGTTTCTGTCTTACACAGATATTAATTTATAAGTTAGTAATTTCTTCCTCCCATCCTCCTGTCTTGAATTTTCCCCTGGCTCACAAATTCTTAATGATTTTCAACTGGCAACACTGTAGAAATAGTTTGTAAAATAATTTTCACAGTATCTATAAATAGCTACATTTAATCAGGAAGACCTTCTTCTAGCTTTCTTCCAGCCATGTTCCTCCCCAAGGCTGAGAAGTCTGTGGGAATTTACCTATGTGGATCTCATAGACCCTGTTCTAAATCAGGCTCCAAGTATGCAGGACCCCAGAATTTCTTGTCCAAATGGCTCTAAGCTTATTCCACTGCCTGCACAGGCCTTTCCTTGGATTCATCCATCCAAGGGCAGACTACCCTTGAGGGTGTGAATCATCAGGCCTGAGGGGTGGCCAAGGGTGGCTGTTTGAGGGCTCTTGCAGCCCAGGACAGAGCCAGAGATGGCAAGAGAGTGCGAGACTGTGGGCCAGACTGGCTGTTCTGCACTGCCAGGTTTCCAGCTCAGCGTTCCCAAGTGTCCAACCCGGCTTTGCATGCGTTGCTATAAAAAGTACTTTTGTCTGAATTCCTGTCCTGGCTCAGCAGTAACAAATCTGACTAGTGTCCATGGGTATGTGGGTTTGATCCCTGGCCTCACTCAGTGGGTTAAGGATCTGGTGTTGCCATGAGCTGTGGTGTAGGTCGTAGACATGGCCTGGATCCTGCATTACTATGGCTGTGGCTTAGGCCGGCAGCTACAGCTGCAATTCAGTCCCCAGCCTGGGAACCTCCATATGCCGCAGCGGGGTGGGGCTAAAAAGGAAAAAAAAAATTGTTTTGTCAGGGTGAAGAGATAAAACATATTTTATTTGATAGCTTGTGGGCTTAATTTATATACTTTTTTGTTTGTTTTTGCTTTCTATGGAGGTTCCCAGGCCAGGGGTCAAATTGGGGCTATAGTCGCCAGCCACAGCTACAGCAATGCCAGATCTAAGCCGAGTCTGCAACCTGCACCACAGCTCACAGCAACGCGGGATCCTTAACCCACCAGGCAAGGTCAGGAATCAAACCTACAACCACATGGATCTTAGATTCGTTAACCGCTGAGCATGACGGGAACTCCTGATTTATATACTTTCAATATTTACACATATGGTAAATACTCTTGCTTTGAGTACATATTAGGGGCAGGGCTAAATCAAATTTTCCATAAAACTAAATGCACACATTTATTGCCATCACCCAGTCAGAGCAAACAGTGATCCTGGCTCTTTAGTTCTGAGCCACTTAATGAGTCAATAAGAAGAAAAGGAAAAAGTCTAATATCTTCTTTTGTTAATCTAGGTACTGCTTTTTGTTGAACTTATTTAAGATTATCTATAATAGTGGCAGAGTTGGAGAAGCTTATAGGGACTGGAAGCTATCATCTATATGCATCCTCAGAAAATGATATCTACAATATATTTAGTTCCCTAAAATAAGAACACTTGAATATGTTATAATCAAGCAGGAATATAAATAGAATATATATTCCTTGTCACAAGCAGGAGACTTGTCACAGGCAAGAAGTATCTTCTGGAGTTATACTTAATGAACAGACTGGCTATTTAAAAAGAAATTTTTTTTTCTGTTTCAAAATGGTGCCCTTTTTGACCTATACATGGTCAAACGCAACTCCACCAGTTGGTTCTGTTTTCTAATCTAAAATGTCCATAAGGATCGATGATATAGGACTGACTCACTTGCTGCTGTTTAAGGGGATTGTTTCATTTCTTCCCCAGGAAGCATTTTACATATCTTTCCTTTGCTGTTGTAAGAGATTATTTACCTTGACAAATGTGAGTTTGCAAATGCAAACACTGCTTTTGGTATTTCTAATGGTTACTTCTCCGTAATGCTCTATCCATCTCCTCCCACTAAGAATGTTGTGTATGCACGTGGTGACCTTATTCCACACATAGCAATCGCCATACCTAGTGAAGAATACAACATTGATTAAAACAATGAAGGTTACAAAGAAACGTTACTGTTTCTACTAATGAGAATATCTTTTGACCAAAGCTTCCTTTTCCCGCATCTTCTTCTTATTTCTCAGAAGTTTCTGTGTGGTCAGGGACATTTATGACATGATTCATTCATTTAAGGAAAATTTCAGTGCTTTCTAAAGTCCAGGGGCTAAAGCTACCAAGTTGATGAGGCCTGTTTCCTGCTCTCCTGGAGCCAAAAGTAAGGCAGGGGTAGATGGACACTTATGACAGTGCGGAAGGCAAACCCTTAGATCTAACTGGAATGTGGGTTTAGTGTCAAGGAAGACTTTCTAGAGAAGGCCAGGTTTGGTGTAAGCTTGAAGGATGGATGGGAAGGTACTACATAGGCTGGGAAAAGCAGAGACAAAGCCAGAGAGGCCAGAAGAGCATGATGCATCTGGGGACCTGCACGTGGCATGCTGCAGGTGAGTGGGGTTGGTGGAGGCAAGGCTGGAAATGCAGGACAGGGCAGAGCACCATTTATCCTGCAGGGAATGTGCCATCATGGAAGAGCTCCAGGGAGGTGAGAGTCACAGCAGGGCATGTTTTTTGTTTGTTTTTGCTTTTGCTTTTGTTTTCTGTGGCCACGTTAGTGGCATGCGGAAGCTCCCGGGCCAAGGATCAAACCTGAGCCACAGCAGTGACAAAGCTGGATCCTTAACTTCTGCACCACCCAGGAGCTCCCAAAGGTTTGCATTTAAGAAAGATTACTCTGAGGACATTGTTTCATGCGGTGAGTTAAGACCAAGTATGTGAATAATTCCTTGGGAAAAGACTGATTAGCATAATTGAATCTAATGCAAATTCTGGGGTGTAAGGTTATAATGCTTCTGCCAAGGAATGAGATGACATGGTTTCAGATCACCTTTAAAATTGTGTACTACATATATGTTCAAATTAAATGCTATTTCAAAATAAAATGCTTCTGCATTTCTAAAACATTTAACTGGTATGATGTAGGCACTATGTATACCTGGGAAAACTCTCTTCCTCATGAGTTTGTAAATATTTAAAGTTGATTTTGGAGTTCCCTGGTGGCCTAGCAGGTTGAGGATCTGGTGTTGTTTACTGCTGTGGCTGGGTTTGATCCCTGGCCTGGGAATTCCTACAGGCCATAGGTGCAGTCAAAATAATAAACAAAAAAAAATTTTTTTTAAATAAAAAATATTCCTTAATCTTAAAAAAAAATTAAAAAGTTAATTTTGCGTTCCTGGGAATTCCTCCCTTTCTTCACCTTCCTCTGTGTTCAATCTACCATCAAATTCTGCCATTCAAATAGACAAAAACAAAACATAACAAAATCAACCAAATGAAGAGAGAAAGAAAAACAATCAAGCCTAGGATCTCAATGAAAACTTCAATTAATTTTAAGATGTATAGGCTATATCCTCTAGAAAACAATCATAAAAGGATTCCATCACTTCCTTAATAAAATAATTTAGATATTCAAAATAGTACCTGGGTCTAAGAACTCAAATGTGCAATTATAAATTACATAGAAAAGAAAAGGCTAGAAAAAGAAACCTTGTATAAAATGCAAACAAACACGGTGACTGGAACAGGTAGGTGCTAAGGAACAGAGGATGCGAAGAGCTAAAAAGGATTAGCTTTGACACATACACTAAATTTCAATTGCTTTTTTTGGGGATCCACTTTCAAAACTTTGGTAAAAGTTAACAAAAGCATTGGTCATAGAGGATAATCACCCCTCGGCACCTTCCAGAGTTTCAAATACCCATTCGTGATTTAGAAAAGCAGAGAAGAGACCAAAAGGAAGATGAGAGCAACTGACTTTGGAAGCATGACATTCAGGGTTCCCACGGGCAGGATTTCCATCGACTTCCCCCAGAACTTGTTTTTCCATCTGATATCTAAACGACATAAGGCAGAGGGCAAGAAATATACACTCCATATCTAATAATTTACTCTAGAAAAATGAATTTTTATATTACACTTTACACTTTACAAAGAACTTTTGTAACTACAATTGATTCTATATTGTTGTTTTAACATGACAAGTGTCTGATGGCCCAAGTTGAAAAGATTAACTGTGAACCAAAAAAAAATCTATCTTCATTTCTTCATAATATATGCTCCATATATGTTTTCAACAAATAAAACTGGGAAAGGCTTGGAATAATGTGTATGTGTGTACACATATTCACATCCACACATTTATAGATTCTACTGCACTTTGTCTCCACAAATATTATGTTTTAACTAAATGGTGGAGATACTTTATACGTCTGTGTGTGTGTGTGTTTAGGTATATATTAATATATATATATATATTAAACTATATATATTAAAAATAGTAGTGTGGCAATACTATTGACTTATATATACATTTATTTGAACAGTCACATGATTTGGAAGAACAGTAAAAAAATAAAGCCTCTAAATACATATAGGTAAGATTTATGAGAAAGTGTGATTAACTAAATGAACACGTCCCTATGCTGGTTGTTAAGATACCACCCAGGGCCTGGCACTTCATCTCACATACCTTTAACTTTATGTTTTACTGGTGGACTCTTAGGTGTACCTGTGCATTCTTATAACTGCTTAGTCTCATTTATTTTATTTTATTTTATTTT
>PVHT020000141.1:31076163-31243264 GCA_004024745.2 Catagonus wagneri | reverse complement strand
ATATATATATATATTTATAATGTATATTTATTTCTAGAGCAGTTCTGAAATATATTATTCTAGGTGAGTTTGTAACATTCTAATTGAACAGTGGATATTGATTTAGCAGACTTCAATGCAAACTCCCAAGCCTCAGTGAGTTAAAGACTAGAAACCACTGCAATGTATACATATCTAAGCCTTCTTTAAGTATTACAATCTCTTTGCACACCCTCAAGAAGCAAGTAGCCATCAGATTCCACCTCCAGGCTACAGATGCAGACAATGAGTCACAATGAGGTAAAGAGATAGCCCCGAGCTGGCACAGTCAGCATAGAGATCTGCTGTCCGACAGGACTTTGTTCCTAAATAAACAATCCCATCTCCTAGATAACCTGGTTTCATGTTTAAATCAGGAAATCTAATTTCTCAAACTGAACACCATACCAATTACCGATATTCTCTAAGTTCTAAATGTAGAAATCTAAACCAAGACTTTGGAAACTGGAAATTTTTTTATAGTCTCATTGACTGGATTTTGAAGTCATAATGGAAATACGAACCTTGCCAAAACACAAAATTCTTGGATTCACAGTGACAAGCAGAAATGGGTGGATGATGGCTAACCTGGTAGTCAAAAACAAAAAAGGCAATGACATCAGTGTTAAAACTTCCATAAATGATACTTTTTTTTTACAACATATATTGGCTACCCCTAAATAAGAACTACTCAACTCATCCATCTCTATTAGTGAATTATTCTCAAAATGTATAAGTAAATTATTTAATCTTTACCTTTTATAACCTCATACTTAAACATATTTAGAGGGGGCAATTACATAGGCTAAGTGAATTTTCTGTTAACTAGCATTATAACCTGCTTCAATTAGGTGCTTATCAAGAAGCCTATTTTCATCATCAAACAGAATCCAACAATTCTACATAGAAACCTCAGAGTCCAGTGGGACTTACCTGTTCTGAGAAAAACCGGAATCCTTTGTCCTCTCTAATGCATTCATAAGTCTCCCCAAGGACAGGGTTGAATGGCTTACTTCCTGCTCTGAAATAGGTGGAGCAATATCCTGAAACTGCAAATGCAGCAATAAGAACCTGTTAAAACATTTAAGAAAGGAAAATAATATAGGAGAGACTACTTCCAGGTCTGTTTGTCCCTTATTCCTCTAGGTCTGTTTGTCCCTTATTCCTTATTCCTCTAGATTTATACCAACGGGTGCTGATCTGATGGCATTTGCATTTTCTATTATTTGTATAGACTCTTCATACACTCACGGGGAAAAAAAAGGACAAGTGAAAAGGAGATTAAACTCCCTTTAATTGAGGCCAAATATTCCTCATTCATCTGTCCACCCAATTTCCTAAGTATCACAGAGTTCAAAGGTTCTGAAGGCCAGCGTAGAGGTTACACCATTTGCACAATCTTAGCACCAGGTACTTGAGGGTTGTGGCTGCTGGTGCTTTTCAGAGGACAGGTCAAGTTTTCAACAGTCACATGGAGTGAGGCCAGGGCAAAGGACAAACAGCAGGTCCTTCCTGGACCTAAGTTCCTGAACTAGTGGGCTCCCTTGGAATTCAGGAAAAGCTGATAAGGCAAGACGAGGCATGTCTTAAACCTGTAAGGAGTGTGATACCTTTACATTTGAACTTCAGAGTCACTCAGGACCAAGAACAGGTCACACAGTGATAGCTTTCAGTAGCGGTATCTGGAACTTTCTATCCCTGCCCTGAGTTATGCAAATGGATTCCTCTCTTACCCATGCAGTGAGAGTATTAGGGAATAACCAAATATGCCATCACAACGAGTTCTACCCTAGCCCAGGTCTAGGGCTAACAGGTCTCCAAAGGGCGCTGCTCTGTTATTTATTACCATGCGCTCGTAAGGATTGTCAGTTTCTGCAGCCTTGTCCAGAAGCTCACTGTATTCGATTTCCTCGCAGAGATGCTGCAGAGTATTGAGTGGCTCGTTCAGCTCCACAGGCATGGAGACTTTGGACAGGTCTTTACCAATGTTGTTCCTCAAGATATTCCACAGGTTAATGTTACTGGTGTCAGGACAGGGAGCTGGCAGGCATGTTCGACGTCCATTTCGGAAGGCTCCTCCCGTAAGCTCCCCGTTCAAGACTGGAAGAGGGAGAAAGATGAGACTCACAGGGAAAGATAATTGCTTTTCTGAGTTCCCAGAACCTGGGAGGGAAAGAATTCTTTCAAGCAATTTTCGTTGTGATACATTTCTTAAGCCTTTGTTATACTCTCTCAAGAGTGAAAAGAATTATTTCAATACAAGGTTGCTGATACATGCACAAAACATCAGTGTATAGTTTTTTTTTAAAATAAGGTATTAAATATACTCAAGAATTATTCAAGAAAAGACAAGTCAAATTTTAAACAATTAAATATATTTAACGTGAAGGACTCAAAATTTTGGTTTGGGCAAGAACTAAATTTTTTCTTTTAACCATCTCCCCAACACATTTTTCAACCATTTATCCCCACAGATTATACAAATACAAAATTTACTGAACAATCAGCTGCAAAAGGAACCATTAGCGAGCGGGTTGTAACCTGGCAGGCAGACAGAATAACCTGGAAGCTAAAAGGATGCATACTTTGCCGAGAAATGTTGTCTGCAACACTGGTGTTGTCTTCAGATATGTTGTCACTCACATCACTGATGTAAGACTCATCATCTGAAGCCTAAAGGGAAGAACGCAGAAAGGATCAGAATTGTCACTATCCTGAAAGTTCGGAAAAATCCAACAATGAAAAACAGCAGGACATTGGCCAAATGAGAAAGAAGTAGAGGTCACGGTGGGAAATGTATGAGGCACGTGTGCAATGAACACGCGAGGTTCTTCTGTGAGCAGAAGACAGGACTGCCAGGAAGCAGCCTTTAAGTAGCTTTCTGCCTTAGCGGGGCTGAGAGGCTGGGCGAGGCCAGTACGTAAGTGGAAATGTTTCAATTCAACACAGTAAGAATGTGCAAAAAAGGAGGTCCTCTGAATCCCTCTAGAGGAGTCAGGAGAGGCTGCCCAGAGGAAGGAATATTTGAGGTGGGTGGAGGAAGATGTAGGAGCTGCCCAGGTATTAGAAGGGGGAGAAGGACAAGAAGAAGAAGGGACAGTGTGCCGAGGCAGGGGCCATGAGAGACACATTTATTGTAGGAATGCTGAGAAGTCGAGCAGCTGTAATAGAAGGTAAGGTGAAAACAGGAGGTCTGACTGTGAAGGGCTCTTCATGTCAATATAAAGGGTTCACATGTAATCCTATGATTTAAGTGCAAGGAAATGGTAAAATCACGCTTGATTCTCAGGAAGATAGCCAGCAGCTTTCCCCAGGAAGTCTAGGTAATAGGATACTGCATAGACTCGGGTAGGGAATACTGATTACAATCAGATGGCCACAGTCAGGATCAAGCAGTAAAGCTGCATTTGACATCCATGTCATAATTTGGCAGATTATTTGGGGGTAGGGGTGAAAGATTTAGGGACAGGGAGAAATCAAGAGTTAAGCCATTCTCTACATGAGAAAATCATGGACCCAAAATGAAACCAGGAGTTCCCAGGTGGCTCACTGGGTTAAGGATCCACCATTGCCACTGCTGTGGCTTGGGTTGCTGCTGTGGTGGGGGTTTGATCCTTGGCCTGGGAACTTCTGCATGCTGCGGGTGAGGCCAAGAAAAAATAATAATAAAAAAATGAAACCAAAATTCACATAAGAATAAAATTAAGGGGCAACACATACACGATGGGGATTTAGAGACAGAGCAGGTAAAAAAAAAAGTACTATAGAGCCATTTGGAAGAATGCAAAATCCAATGTTTCTACTATAGGCAAGAAAGCCATCGATACTTATTTACTTTCTTCAAAATGGAAATGTGCTATATTTTTTTCTGAACATAAAAACAAAACATTCTTATTGCAAAAAATTAGAAATGACTAGAGTTCCCATTGTGGCTCAGAGGTAACGAACCCAACTAGTATCCGTGAGGATGCAGGTTCGATCCATGGCCTTGCTCAGTGGGTTAAGGATCCGGCGTTGCTGTGAGCTGTGGTGCAGGTCGCAGATGTGCCTCAGATACCCCACTGCTGCAGCTGTGGTGTAGGCCAGCAGCTGCAGCCCAGATTTGACCCCTAGCCTGGGAACTTCCATATGCTGCAGATGTGGCCCTAAAAAGAAAAAAAATAAAAATAAAAATAAAATACGTGAAGGTAAACAGATATATAAAAATTATCCATTCTATAACAAAAAAGAATTCACTTTTAACATTTCATAGGTATTACTCCCAACTTCAAAATGCCTATTGACACTTCTATCTTTAGATACTGAAAAAAAAAAAAAAGGGGGATTAGTTTACTTACTACTTTATAGTGATCTGAGTATACTTCCATGCACGTAAATATAGCTCCTCATCTTTACTTGGAATGGCAACATATTTCATTAGACAGTTATAACACAAGGAATTTAACCAGCATTCACATGGCTTCCAATTTTTTATTATTTATAGGCAACACTTGGATGAACAGCCTTGTGAATGTATTTCTGTGACTCTTATCTGGCAACTTCAGTAAGATTTATTCCCAGAAGTGAAGTTGCTGGGTCAAACGGGTCACTTTTAGGCTTTAGTCGTGCATGACCAAATTGCTCTCCTGGAAGATTGTACTGTATTCATTTGTTTTCATCAACAGTATATGAGGGCATCCATCTCTCACACCCATTTAAACACTGTATATTATCAATCAATATTAGTATCTATCTACCTAACACACAGAAAAGATCTCCTTTTAAGGTCTGAATTTCATCTTTAGTGAAACTGCTGTCTTTCACACACTTTTTAGCTCCTCATATAAACTGCCATTTTCTTCTAGTTTGAATTTATTTATGTACTTATTTTTTAAATGAGAGTTGCAACGGGGGTTCTCTCTCTCTTTTTTTTTGTATGCTTTTTTCTTTTTTGCCACACCAGGCAGTATGTACGAATTCCTGGACCAGGGATTGAACCTGCGCTGCACAGCAGCAACCAGAGCCATAGCAGTGAGAACGCAGGAGCCTCAACCCACTAGGTCATCAGAGAAGTCCCTTGAATTTATATTTAAAATTTTATTGATACCATTTTGGGGGCCATGTAAAAGTTTTAAATTTGTATGCAATAGAAAACGATCGGCTTTTGCCTTTAAGGTTTCTGGATTTACTGCTGATGTGTTATAAATTAGAGTTAAGAGTTCGTATGTTTAGATAGAGTTATAGAGAGAATGATTACATGCATAAATGTGTAAGGGTAGTTTTGCTTTTGTACCCTGAGCAGGTCGATAAAGACGGCAAATTGAGAATAACGTCTTTTTCTGATTTGTATTTTCCCTCTGCAGCTGGCTTTCGGTTCCCACTGACTGCAACAAAGTAGAAAGTTATACCCTCGAGCCCATGAACGCCGCATTCTAAAGTCTGACAGAAATAAAGTAAATCAAACTCTTCCATGTGGTTTCTCTGAAAAAAGCTAATCATACCCAATTATGTCAGAGGAGATCAATGCCTGCCTGAACTTGATTCACGGTGCGTGCATGTTTGTTTTTTTTTGTTTGTTTGTTTTGTTCTTTGTCTTCTCAGGTCCGCACTCGCGGCATATGGAAGTTCCCAGGCTAGGGACTGAATCAGAGCTGTAGCCACAGGCCTACACCACAACCACAGCAACTTGGGATCTGAGTCACGTCTGCGACTTATACTGCAGCTCATGGCAATGCCAGATCCTTAACTCACTGAGTGAGGCCAGGGACTGAATCTGTGTCCTCATGGATACCAGTCAGGTTTGTTACCACTGAGCTACAATGGAAGTCTCGCATGCATGTTTATTATATGAATGTTTAGAAGCTATAAACAATCTATTCCTCTTCAATTTCTAATCTCTCCCAAACCAGTGTATGAGAGAAATGGTCCAATATCCATGTCCATATAGAAAGGTCTATGTAGAATATAAAAGAATTCTGCAAGGCAAGTGGGCCCTGAGTAAGGTCTGTATTAGCCTATGTGTGAGCAGAAGCTAAGGCTGGTCAGTCTGGCTATGGTTCATTCACGATATCCTGTACATAAAGTTAAGGCTCTGCAGTAGTAAATAAAACAATTAATATATATTAGTTTTCTCCTCCATGATCAAGAAGTCCTAGAGCCAAATATTTCTCTTTAAGGTGTTAAAGACTCCAAAGAGTTCAGGGAATATTTTTTCGAAATGTGACCTGGCACGCAGTATTGCAGAAACAAATTTTAAAATAGAGGCAAGGAAGTAGGTCATTCTGGAACCAAGAAGAACACTTTTTAAAGAGGCTGAACATTCACCAAGGGAAGCACACTGGGACACAGCACAGAAAGAGGATTTTTCTCTCAGTCATGGAAAATGTTAGTGTAAGGCAGAAAAGGCTCAGATGGCTCTCTGATTAATTCTGTGTCAAGGTGCTATAAGCATTCCTTCCTTCCTTCATTCAGCTGGCAAATATTCATTGAGTTCCTGCCGTGGACTCAGTAGGACTGTTCTAGTGCTGGGGACAGAGGGGTGGAATCGCAGCCCTAACTCTGGTGTGGGACACACACAGTATGAAATATCTATGTTGTTAGAGAGTGATAAGCATGAGGTCAGGCAGAGGCATATGAAAGGTCAGGGATGAAGAGGAAACGGTAGCTCTCAGCTGTCGAGAAGCAGTCGGGGTTGGCTTCTCAAAGCGGACTTTTGAATAGACTAAAGTGAGTGAGCGATTTGAACACGTGGTCCAACCAGGCTGGACGGCAAGTGCAAAGGCCCCGTAGCCTTTGGCAGCTACAGTGTAGACTATGCAGGTGAACCTACCTTGCAGCTGCTACTAGGATTCTCACACCTACAGTAAACCAACCAGCTGGGCTTGCTGAGTCTATTCTAAGGAGAGGAGAAGAGCCTTCTCATCACAAGGGAGATCATTTCATCACAATGGGACTTAGACACTTGGGCAGATGCAGTTACCTCAGTACCAAAGACTCAGTTGAAGGGGAAGCGCGACCTTGAGAACACTGAGGTGCCTATCACTTGGGTTTCTCTCCTGCTCCAGCCTCTTCAAATACTTAAGACAGAATGTCATGATAAAGGCAGGAGACAAGTAAGAACAGTCACTTTAACCCTCAAACTGAGTGAAGCAAGTCGGAAGAAGAAAGACAGATGCCATATGAAATCTCTTATAACTGGAATCTAAAACACTGCACAAATGAACATCTCAACAGAAAAGAAAATCACGAACTTGGGGAACAGACTTGTGGTTACGGGGAACTATATCTAATCACATGTGAGGAATCCATATATGTACATGTAACTGGGTCACCACGCGATGCAGTTGGAAAATCTGACAGAAATCTGTAAACCAGCTATGATGCAAAAAAATAAAAAATAAATTAAAAAAAAAAGAACAGTCACTTTATGAAAACCTGTAAGATACAGTCACAAGGAAGGAGGGTATAGTTTAATTCTTTCCAGTTTGGACTGTAGGAGAGTGTCACCCCTCCTTGCTTCATCAAGGGACAGGGGCTGTCTTTAGCAAAGTGACAACTCCAGGAAGCACTCTGTTGGCTTTTGGAAAGTTCCCGAAGAACAGAGGTTATAAGATGCTGCAGCTGAGAGCAGAGATCAGATTATGGGTTTCTGAATGATAGTTACGGAGTTCAGAATGCTATCCTAAGGACAGTGGGGACAAGGGACAAGATCATTTCTATTTCCATTTTGGAAAGATTAATCAGGCTGCCCAGTGGAAAATGGATTCGAGGGGGCAAGAGGGAGGCGGGAACACTGGTTTGGAGATTGATAGGGTATTTTAGGTGGGGAGCTGGTGCAGTAGTGAACTGGAGTGGCAGCAGTGAAGCTACAGGAAAATGTATGCATCTGAGAGCATTTAGGTGACAGAAAAGAGAGAACTCACTGAATAAATCAAGGTGGGTGGTTGGGTGGTGGGTGGTAGGAAGGGAGAGGAGTGTAGAGGATACTGAAGAAGCAGGTATTTGATGTGAACTCTTGGGTAGAAAAACACTTAGATAAGCAATATGAGAAGTATGGGTAAGCTTGTGTTTTTGGAGCACCCAGATGGCCATGTCTCAGAGGCAGGTCATTAGATGGATCCTGAGCTGACTCCTGCTCTCTCTTCAGACCTACTTTCCCCTTAACTCATACATCCAAAAGGCTGCCAGATAACTCCACTGAGAGGTCTGACAAAGTGAATATATCATCCCCATGCCCCTCTGCCCTCCACCACCTTGCTCCTCCCTCTTGCTTGGACTCGCGCAATAACCTGTTTCACAGCCTCTTCGTTTCTGGGCTGTCAGTGGCTGCAACTGGCAACTGGCTGCTCAGTCCGATGTGCCCCCCAGCTACTTAGAAATAGAGACATTAGATTGCTCTCGGGGAGGTACACTATAAAGTTTTCAGATGATAGGTCAGAGACCAGAGGATGTACAGTCAAGTTTGTCTGACTGAGTAAGGACAAAATTCTGGTTAGCAGCAACGAGAGCCCAGAAAGGGAGAGTCAGAAAAGAAAATGCTAGTAGCATGTCTCCAGCTTGGTGGTCCCTGGGGGTGTGGAGACTGGCTCACAAAACTCCCCACGCATGTGGCAGAGTATCCCTATGATGGAGATGAAAATTTGGAGCTATTACATCCTGGTCCTGCCAGCTTTAAGCTCACTCAACCTACTTCTCCTGTCCCATTGTTTCCTTGTTCACCAAATAACCTCCTGGCTAGAATTAGGCTTCCCAGGCAGACTTGCCTACAGGGAAAGATATACAATCAGCAAGCACAATTGTTTTGTCGATCTGATAACAACAATTATCATTATGAATAATTAAACTAGTTCTCCAGCTTGTGAATGGGCCTCTTTCTGAATCTGTTAATGGGTGACTTGGAATCTGAGAGGCAGGGGCCTAACTTGTTATGGTAATAAATTCAGATCAAGGATTCTATTTTACCTTTTCTCCATTATAAAAGCGGTATGTGTTCATGATTTATTCCTATTTTCCACTTATTTTTGTTTCTAAAATTACTTAAAATTCCAAACATCCAAAAACAACTACTACTAATTGTCAGTTTCCTTTCAATCTCTTTTCTGTGCATATGGAAATAACATTAGCAACATTCATCTCCTTTTTGTAAAAAACAGATTTACAATCTCAAATGACAAAATTTTTATACAAGTGTGTGGGAAAGGATTTGGCTGCTTCTCCCATGCCAAAAAAAAAGAAAAATTCAAAGTGTACTTGAATAATTTTAGTAAAAGGATTTCTGCAACCTGACTAAGAAATCTCTGGGAAACAAGAGATTTCTTGTTTCCCAGACCTTGCCAAGATTCATGAGCATGACAAATAATCCAATAACACTCTTAGAGCAGTCAGTGATAACCTCCAAAACCCATAATTACCCAACTGGATATATGCTAGATGTTCTCTTTCTAAGCTCAAATTCATGTCCCTGGCAAAGATGTGTGTGTATGCACAAAACTGAATGGTAATTTTCTTCTTTTATTCTTGCCAGATTTTGTCAGGTAGTCTCATTCTATAAAGAATTCTGTTATCAACTATTTGTTTACCCTGAAATATGAACTGCACAAGGAAAGTCAGAATAAATCTTGAGTTTTTTCTTTTTATTCATCAAATAAAGAGTACTGAATTTAAGAGTACTGAGTTGGTGCCCAGAGTGTTAAGGATTTAGTAAACGGAAAACAATACAGTTCATATGCTTTTGGCTTTGCTACTCTTTGGACATCTTACTGTGATGTTTAAAAAAGAAAGTTCCATAGTCTCACTTTTTTAACCCAAACTCATGGTCAGCAGCAGTTGGGGTTGACACATCAGGAAACCTTACTTCATTCTCTGATGAACTTGCAGACAGGAGCACCTCCTGGGCATCGAAGAACTCAGAGACGGACTCTGACATGGAGAGGCGGCTCTCATTGGCTACTTGCTGTGACAGCGGGAGGCTGACATGGATTTGCTCACCAGCCTGCAGAACAGAAAAGCACATGGTGTCATTGTTTTCCCCTGTGAGAATAACTATTTACTCAGTATTTGTATTAGCCAGATTTCTGGAAGAACTCACACCATGTGTTAAAAGAGTGGTGACCACAAGTAATTTTCATTGGCAACTGAGTAATGACCACTGCATAAAAGTTTCCTTTCCATATGCCTAAAGAATCCAAAGGGTGTAGTTGAAAAGTAAGCTGATTTTAAATCTATGCTCAATTGATATTAAGCAGAATGTAACACGCTAAGCCCCTATTCAACCCTGAATTAACTGTGGAAACAAGTTCATTATCGTAACCTTAGGCTTGTCGTTAACTAGCTATATTCTAATTAGTATACTACATCTCAAGAGTATTTGTAGAAATCACTAGAGATGTGCTAAAGAAATATTCTATGAGACTAATTTTTGAGACCGAATATATAAGTCATTCTATGATTTGATCATGAGGTTTAGGCAATGAAACATAGGATTAGAGTATTGAACCTTATTTCAAACTACTTTTATGCAGTAAATGATAAATATTGTTTTCAAGGAAGTCATTTAAGTTTCAGTCAGAAAAATATGTCAGAGAACTATAAAATATATATTTTAGTACATATTTCAGGTTGAAAAGAAGATTCAAACTGAGATTACTGACTGTTTTCTGAATGTTTGAGAAATAGTTCTGGATTCTGGGCAGTTGAGTGGGCTTAAGTATCATCGGAGATCATGGGACCATGGAGATGGGGGGCAACTTACATCAAAGAGATGCTGTCTGGGGATGCGTTTTCCTAAGCAGTTAGATGGTAGGACCCTTAAGTCTGTAGATTTCTAGAAAAAATATATGTTTTGGGTGCAACTATGGCCTTAGTATTAAACTCTCACCTTGCTACATGAATTACTATTGAAAAGTATAAATTCTTGTGGTTAAAAATAATAATTTTATAAAGAGTTATAAACAGAATTACACACTCAAGTTTGGCTCAAATACTGAATGTTCTCCTATCCCTTACCGTTTCTTCAAAAATTTTCTGAAAAATGGAATAATAACAGTACCTACCTCAGAGAGCTGTTGTGAGTGTCAAATGAGATAACACATGTAAAGTGGGTTAGCATAATGCCAGGCACATAGTAAGCATTCACTTGACATGTGTTAGCTATGAATTATTAGCATCATCGTAAGTAGTAGCTGTAGCAGCATTACTAATACTGTCTTAGCAAGATCAGGTTACTTCTCTTCCTAACTAGGACTTTTCAAACAAACCGTAAGAAAACTTTTATTTAGAACCTTCTCAGCTAAAAGTGTTTGTTCCAACATTTCATAAGCCACTGATGATAATGACCATTTCAAACGAAGACTGAGACAAAATTCACAAGCTAGAGTATATATAAACTAAATATTCAGTGGCATCAGATGAACACAGGAATAAATAAAAATGACAATTAATCACCCAGAATAAATGATGTCAACTCATGTACATCCTTCACTCCAAAGAACATTGAACTGTCACCAACACAAATATTTATGCAGGGAATCTTATTAGAAGTGAAAAAATAAATATATACGGTAGGTTTAGATATTTCAAAATAAGTACTCTGCGTCTATTAACAATGAGTCTTACCTCATCAGGGCTAGGAATAATATTTACACTGACAACCTGATCACAAATAATAGATTCTGAATGTATTCTGTTCAACCGACTCCTTAGTTCAGCATTCTGGTTGAGTGCCTTAAAATAACAAAAACCGCACATGTAATTTCAAATTATTAAGCAAGCATAAAACAGAACAAGCACATCTGAGACAACGAAGTCTACGACGCTTTTAGCTGTAACTTCTGTAGCCATCAAAGGCCAGATCCTACTAGTCAGAAGGAAATAAAGAGCTCATAATTAAGGTATTCATTGTTTGCAATACTACTACTTAGTAGGTTAGTGGGTTGAAAGAGTTCATGGATTTCATAAAAATGATTCATGGCATTTTCTCTCCTTTAGAGTCAGGCCCATTACATCCAAGCCCAGTCTACCACCACATATATATCACATTTTATACCCTAGGATACAAACTACTGATTCTTTGTAATTTTTTTTTTTTGGTTCTAGTTGCTAAAGTATGGGAGTGGTTTCAAAGCCAGATAATTATCTTAGAAATTATTTGGAAATGGAATGAACAATGAACTGGCTTTATATTTTATAGAGTTAATTTTAAACTGGTAAATGAAAAAGGTTATATTTTGACAGTACAACAAAACTAATTCAAGTGTAGACCAAAGGTGCCGTCACTGACCAGTGTAGACTTCAATAAGCATAGAACAAACATATCACAGAAGGGAAACTAACTCCAAACTATCTGCTTCACATGACTTTTGCCAAACCCTAAGTCAGCATCAATAAAACATCATCTGCTACATCTCAGTGCAGCGTGTATGGTGAGAAGAACACAGCTTTACATAAGAAGCATGGGCTCTCTACAGGGGCCGTGGATGGAGGTACATGCATCACATTAGTGCATGGAAACCTGCTCCATTTACCTAAGACACATGTAGCTAATGGGATTATGACAAGTCTCAAGTAAAAGACCTTTTGGAGGACAAAGCCCAGCAAAAACCTGGACAGCTCCTTTCCTTCCCATTAAAGCCAGCAATGAGAAGATGGAAGTGGACGTTTCAGAGTGAATAATAAAACGTCAGAAGGTACTGAAGAGGGCACCTGCCCCAGGGAGTGAGGATTCAGCTTATCTTCATAAGGAGCCAGTAGCTACAGTAAACCGATGTATATACAAATGTAACATTATAACTGTAACTCCCTACCTATTAAATCACTGGGGATAAATTACCAAGTGGCTAAAGCTCACACTTGCATAGAGCAGTGGCATGGCCCTTGGGCATGGAGCATAGAACAGCCTGGCCCCTCTCCCTTCAACCAGCTGTTGTGTTTTAAAGATAAAACTGTTTTCCTGCAGCTCCTGGCTTTTGGTTAAAGTCTTTGGAACCAGTTTTTAAAACATGTGTCAAACAGAACATACTTGGTCTTGTGGGCTGTCAAGTATTGATGGACTAAAGATGGACACATCCTACAGTCATTACATTTGCAGAGAGGAACAAACGTGTGTCCAGTTCTCTGAGAAAACAGGGACACAGTGAAAAAAAAAGGTGGTTCCTTTTTATATAAATACACCATTTGCTTCTTAATACCTTTGCATTCTGCAAAAGTGCTCAGGATCATTTTTCTTGGAGCAAAATCTCAAGTGCTTGAAATGTATACATATAAACACTGCATCCCTCCTAATCCTTTGTGGCTACCTTACATATACTTATTTGTTCTTTCATCATTTCTCTGTCCACAAAACACTGAAAGTCATCTTCACTGCTGATATAATTGGGACCAGGTATATTTTGTTGTCTGCAAAGTAGGAGGTCTTGTTGTAGGTTGTTTGACAGTTTCAATTGCAGGATGACAGTCATTGACCTCAGCGTTTCTTTCACACAAACCCCAACTGAGGGTTCCTCCAAAGTGACTGCACCTTCTGATGCCACTGGAACAGAGTTAACAAAACGACCCCACAAAAACTCAAGGGCAGGGATAAGTAGTGTTTTTTTGTCAGGGTGGGAGTTTTAAACCCAGCTGGCCATTTATAAAGAAATCTATAGGATTGTTTGCACTGGATATTAAAGACAGTTAAATTCTCATTTAAGCTCTCATCTCATCTAATATTCACTGAAGGTGATCTCGCCAACAGGTGTGTATGAAGGCACACAAGGTGGCCTCTAGATGATAATAGGAAATGAACTGATAATTAAAAGAATACTGTATTAATAATGTACATATATATATATGCAGTGGTAGAAAAACATGGTTACATAGCACGGAAAAGCATGGAAATAAATACTATTCCGACTCTGGCAACCCCGAGGGTAAACGGTGGAAGCAGACACGGAGCATGCAACGGCCCATTTCTGTGCATCCTGCCAGGGCGGCTCCTTTTGCCTTGATCACACAGACTGTTTCTGAAGCCGGCTATGAGCAAGCACCACGAGCTTGTGTGGGATAGTGCCCCCAGGGAGCACTCTGGACCACATCTGTCATTTCCCTCCTGAGGCTCAGCTATTTTCTCTGTAATGATATCATGCAAACGGCCTTGGGAACACTGAGAAATATGGGTATTTTCAGTGAAAGGACACTATTAGTGATAATTAACATAGGAGAGCCCAGAGCATGGCAGAAACAATGTATAGAATGCACCCAAGGAGGCTGTATGGTGGTGAAGCAAGGGAAAAGGAGGCACATTGCCAGGCACTTGCACCGGCAAGAAAAGCCACGGAAACTTGTAAGTAATAACATAGCTCTATTAGTGGCCTGGGGACCAAGGCCTAACAGGCAGGAAGCACCCTGGGGTTCAGGAACCCTGCCTAGATTCTTAAGTAAGTCTCACTGCTTGTTTCCATGAGTGAGCTCAGACCCCACTACAAACTCTCTACAAACTATGCTCATTTCCCCAAACTTTATGTCCCTCACACACATGCGAGTGGAACAGCCACACATCATTCCCGACCAAGCTATAAAAGAAGTTACCATTTTGAAGTTCTAGCCAGAACTAATTGCACCCCAATCCTCACCCCCTTGGCTAAGAATTTACCTTAGACTGGGTGGGACTCTGGCATGACATATACATTTTACTAAATGGAACTGTCGGTTCTAGGAAGGAAACATAGAAGCCTGGTGGCTGGAGAAGGATATGAAATATATGGCAAGACAGAACTATCAGAAGACTTAAACTCTTTAGGTAAAAGCAAAACTGGTTCAAAAAGGGTGAGAAAATGAGAACGAAAATGGTCAAAGCTAGAGCTATCAAGAACCAAATCCTGGGGAGCTCTTAAAAAGGACCTTATTTTTTTTAATTTAAAAATAAACTAATTCTACTATAGTGTATTTAGAAAATGAAAAAAGTAGAAAAATATTTAAAAAAATTCATACCTAACTACACAACCAACCAACTTTTGGTGCCTTGGTATATTTCTTTCCAGCATTTTTTCTTATGGATTTTTCACATTTAATGGGAACATACTTCACATCCTAAGTTTTTCACTTATTCTTTGTATTATAGATATACACTATTTTGCACACTCTTCAGAAATATGATTTTAATAACTGCAAACTAAGTGGTTATTTTCTACTATTGGGCACTTATGCTGTTATTGATTTTTATTAGGATAAAAAATGTTGCCGTAAGTGATGATGTTTGTGCTGGTTTTCTATACTCAGCATTGCTCCCTTAGATGACACATATCAGCCATGGACCAAAGGGTCAAAGAATAAAATATTTTTAAGGCTTTTAATAAATATTGCCAAATTATCCAAAATGACATCAATGCAGAGTTCCTGGATAGCTAAAAAAAGATGTAAAGGATTCTATGGAGAATACCTTCATATACAACAAACTTAGCTTCATATACAACAAACTTAGCCAAGTCTTGGAGAACTGTGAAATTTAGGAACAAAATATACTTAAAACTTTTATCCCAACACAGAATATTTATTTATTTATCTACTTATTTTGTATTTTTAGGGCCGCACCCACGGCATAGGGGGGTTCCCAGCCTAGGGGCTGAATCAGAGCCGTAGCCGCTGGCCTACACCACAGCCACAGCAATGCCAGATCTGAGTTGCATCTGTGACCTACACCACAGCTCACGGCAACGCTGGATCGTTAACCCACTGAGCAAGGCCAGGGATCGAACCTGCAACCTCTGGATACTAGTCAGACTTGTTTCCACTGAGCCACGATGGGAACTCCCAGATTATTTATTTCGATGTATAAAATGTTGTAGACGGGGAGGTAAAAACTATGACTGGGATTTTAATTATGCTACTATGTGCCTTAAGCCATTTTGCTTACATTCCCATACATTCCACATTTCAAGAGGCACCGTCCCCCAACATTAACACCTCTGAAGCACTGGTCAGTTTAACGGACAATAGTTTTTTCTTTCTTAGTAGTGTACAGAATGAGGGCACATCTAACACTTGATGCCATATTGATTTAATGAAATACAGTAATTCCAGGTGGAGTACAAGGGTCATATTCTGCTGCTCACATTTGTATAGACCCAATACCTCACACATACAGCACAAGCTGTATGCGAACTCTGGGGCCAGAAATCAAACTAGTAACAGCACAGTTCCCATCATGGCTCAGCGGAAACAAATCTGACTAGCACCCATGAGGATGCAGGTTCGATCCCTGGCCTCGCTCAGTGGGTTAAGGATCTGGCGTTCCCGTGAGCTGTGGTGTAGGTCGAAGATGTGGCTTGGATCCCGCATTACTGTGGCTGTGGTGTAGGCCAGCGCCTACAGCTGTGATTCGACCCCTATCCAATTTGAGCCCCAGCCTGGGAACCTCCATGTGTTGCGAGTGGGGCCCTAAACACACACACACACACACACACACACACACACACACACACACACACAAACTAGTAACAGTGACAAAGTGTAATGTATTGAAGACAGACTCAAGGTGTATCTTTTATTATAGTAACCTAGGGTGTGGAGTTTACCTTAGTGTGTCTCTGTCTCTCTCTCTCTGTCTCTGTCTGTCTCTCCCTCTCTCTCTCTCTATATATATGTATGTATGCTACATGATTTTGCTGTTCAGAATACTACATGAAATTACAGCTTCTGTGAAATAAAGTCATTTGTAAAGGGATAGATGCCACATAAAATACCTTGTCCTACAGGTGGGAATCCAGTATCTGTGCTGCCTTTCAGGTGTAAAAGTTGACTTTTAAAGTTTCAAGGAGTAAAATAACAAAATTATGTATGTCTTTGTATACACAGAGATCAGGGATGAAATATCACTTTAGAAGAGAAATTCATTATTCTGTTCAGCCTTGCAAATTATTATATGTCCAAGCAGGTAACAATTTATGCTGAGCATGTAGTGAAGAATGCTAATTTTATATATGTTATTATGTTATGTTCCTACAAAAAGGATGGTGGAATTTGCCAAGTTGATATATTTAAAAGTATTATTGAAAAGTAGCATTTTAATCATTAGACATATATCAAATAGGACTTTGGTCAAATAAAAAATAAGCTTTAAAAATGTTAGACTAGGAGTTCCTGTCGTGGTACAGAGGAAACGAATCTGACCAGGAATCACGAGGTTGCAGGTTCAGTCCCTGGCCTCACTCAGTGGGTTAAGGATCTGGCGTTGCCATGAGCTGTGGTGTAGGCTGTAGATGCAGCTCAGATCCTGCGTTGCTGTGGCCATGGTGTAGGCCCGCAGCTGCAGCTCTGATTTGACCCCTAGCCTGGGAACTTCCCTATGCCATGGGTGTAGCCCTAAAAAGCAAAAAATAAATATAAATTAAAAAAAATGTTAGCCTAATCTAAGAAGTTATTTAAACATAGTTCTCCCTCCTTTCTCTTTCTTGGGGGAGACTTGGCTTGGTAATTGTTCATTAAAGAAATAGCTGGAGTTAAACCTGTGGTGCAGTGGGCTAAGGATCTGGTGTTGTCACTTCAGCAGCTCGGGTCAGTGCTCTAGCATGGGTTCAATCCCTGGCCCAGGAACTTCCAAAATTGCCATGGGCACAGTAAAAACAAAAAAATCATACTATAATGTGGTTATATTTTATGTAAAAAGATACTTGGGACAGCTGTCTCAATGTACTCAAGCTACTTCATATCTTGTTCAATCCTAAGTGCGATATTTAAAGAGGCACAATGAAAATTATAGTTAGTCAAACATGATGGTTCCATCACTTAATTGTTTCCCATCTTCATTGTCTCCTTATCTGTTAGTTCCTTCCCTTCATGATATAAACATACTGAGATGACTGCCATATTCCAAAACTGACTTTTAGCCCATATATCATTTGCTGCTAAGTCAGATCCTATTAACCTTTTCCTTTTTGAGATTACCAGACCTTGATCTCAATGGTCATCACTAAATTTGTCAGCTGTTTCCCCTGGGTTTCCATCAAAGGATCTTTCTTCTTTTTCCTTTTTTTTTTTTTTAATTGGCCTTTAAATACCAATGTTCTCTATGGCAGCACCATTGACCTCTTTTATTCTGATTGAAAACACAACTTATCAACATCTAAAAATTCACCAGTATTCTGGGGTACCCACATCTTTCTCTCTAGAAAATTCCTCTCTCCTGAGCCCTAGAGCTCAGGAGGATACAACCTGCCAAGGGGAAGCTATGTACAGACACAAGGGTATGGACATAGCTAAACTGCTCTGATAACACAAAACTGGAAGCAATGAACTCTCTACTGGATAAGGATAACTATCTTTATGGGTCTAAATTATTTTCACTTTTTTTTTTAGTTAAAAAAAACAAACCAAATATAACAACCAAAAAACAACAAAAATTGATAGAGGCTCTAAGTCTAGATGCAAATAGATATGCTTAGACAAGAGAAGGAAATAGTTAACCTACAGCATGCACAGGTGATGTGATCTCACTTTACTTTTAGCAGGTTGGTAACAGCTGCTGCTGTCTACTCAGGTGGATCAAGACCGATTCTTTCATGAAGCCTGATTTCTGGCCCTGCTCACGGTGCAGGGAGCTCTCGTTCCTCTGAACACCAGAGCCCTGGAAATCCACACCACCCATGTGCTGCTCAGAATGGACGGCAGTGTGGCCCATTTAACTGTTTCCTGAGTAAATGCTACTAATCTCACTAGTTAGAGCATAGCTTCCTGGGAACACAGCCAGGGCTGCTTTTATCTTGGGGTCCTATGCCTTGTGCTATACCTAACATAGAGTAGTCGAGTGAAACACAATGAATACACGAATGAACAAATGAAAATTTCTCTTCCTCCTCATTTCTAATCTCACCTGATCTCCTAAACCTACATCTGTTTACCTTTCTCTGTCACCCCAACAAGCAAATACAAGCAAGCCAGCCAGAAACAAGCATACTTTCTTATTTGTCTTAGTACAAGCTCATCTCATACCACGAAGCCTTCGGTCATTAAATACATCTGCAGAAAACACTGTATCGTGTAGGGGACAAGAGTGTATTTGACATGTTTACAGCATGACCTGTGCATGGTTACTAACCATTATTTCTGGTTCATGATCCTTTCAGGCTCATGCTCTAGCATGGGTTCAATCCCTGGCCCAGGAACTTCCACATGCCATGGGCACAGCCAAAAAAAAAAAATCGTACTATAATGTGCTTACATTTTATATAAAAATACATAAATCATGATTTATATCCTTTTAGGATCATGATTCGAAAGATAGATTAACATGGGCTAAGTATTCAACAGGTAAATGACGGAACAGTCCAGGGCAAACCATCACAGCGTGCTTGTGCAGGATGCCCTCTGTAGGCTGGCACAAAAGTTGCTGCTTTGAACGCTCAGGCTCTCCAGTCCCCCTAATTTTGCACTGGAAGCAGCATATGCATCTCAACTGGCAGTGTTTGACGGCAAACAGCAGAAAGTGTGGCCCAGAGAACAGCATTCAGTAACATGAAACTTAACATTGAAAATAAGCTGACAGTTCAGGTACACAGAACAGGCTGAGACAGTTTAAGTCTAATTTTCAGGGACGGGGAAACTATTCAAGCAGGAGCTGATCCACATGGAAAACCACTTACCCAGGATTTGCTCGCTCCTTCGCTCTGATCCAAGGCACCAGGAAGTGAACAATATTTTATATAAACACCGAGTTCTCACATAAAATCAATAACAACATTGAATTCTCAAAGGACTTTTTAGAGGTGCATTTATAGATGAAATGAAGAAAATATTTCAGAGGCAGTGCTTTGGTAAGAAATCTTAAGTGCAGTTTTAAAGGATTTTTATCATAAATTTCAGCCTTGAAATACATAGGGATTTGATTAATATTAATAAGATCAGTATAATATATATTTAACAATATGCATTATAGTGTAAAATACATGCTGAAATATAAGAGTCTAGCTTCAGGGAGCATAACTTGGACAGGAAGAATATCCTAAGAGTATAAATCAAAAAAGAAAAAAACAGGTAATAGTAATCAGTAATTTTCAACAGATTAAAATGTACGTGGGAAAAAATAGTAAGTGTGGAAGATCTGATAGATTTTGTCTACTTAATGTTGGATTGAATATATTCTGGAACACAGTCTAGATGTTTATGTAAACGATGTGTAAATGCATGATTTTTTTAAAACCAGGGACTGCCTTATAATGACCACAGAGAGGCATTAAAAGTATTCAATCAACCAAAATAGCAATTATGTTTGCAAGCGAGTTTGGTTGATTTTCTTACCTTGCTATTCTGGGGAAGAAAAGTAATAAAATTTAATAATGACACTGCAATATCTTAGGAGAATTTCAGATACCATCCCCATGATGGACTGCCTCTACCTCCATCTTTGGTTTATAGGGTTAGGAATGTGTCACGAGAGTGAAACAAACTCTACATTTTACCTGAGACAGTGACTGTCGGAGCCGTGCCATCTGCGTGCTGTGGCCTTTATTGTGATCCTGCTCAGAAACCATCTGCTTAAGCTTCTCCTTCTCTATAGCTATGCTATTAAATGCAGACTTCAAAAGAGAATGAACTGGGTGGGGAGAAAAGCAAGAAATAAAGATCAAATGGATCCACAAAGAATATACAAAATTATAAACTTCTCAGCACTTTAACTCATGCATAGATATTTTCTGGAAAGGTTATGTTACAGTTAATTAAAAGTCAGCATTAAGATGGAATCTATAATAATATCTATACACAAAACAAATATGGTGGAGTTCCTGTGATGGCTCGGTGGGTTAAGAAACCAACAGTGTCCCTGAGGATGGGAGTTTTATCCTTGGCCTCGCTCAGTGGGTTAAGGATCTGGTGTGGCCACAAGCTGCAGCGCAAGTCACACATGTGGCCCAGATCTGGTGTTGCCATGGCTGTGGCCTAGGCCGCCAGCTGTAGCTCTGATTCAATCCCTGGCCCAGAAACTTCCATATGGCACAGGTGTGGCCCTAAAATGAAAAAACAAAACAAAATAAAACAAAATAAATATGGTAATGGTAATTAATTAAGAGAAGAGTTTTAGCATTTCATACCAGACAAGGCAAACAAAGACTAGAAGCAGCATATAAAATGCCAATTTTAAATTTCAATATTTAGAAGCCTATATACAATTCCTAGAAGGAAAAGAGAACAAGTTTTACCCTGCCATGGTTGATGACAATATTTGAGCAGTTCTGTGCACAGTGAAGCCTCAGGCAAATCATTCAGAACTATTCAAAAATTATTTCCACAAAGTGTGCATCCCAAAAAAGAACATTTTTGAGTTCTGCCAATATAAATCAGACAGCTGTTTTAGAAGTTCTAACTAGTTCTCTTAGGGGTAGGAAATGATTTGGTCTTAAGAACAGCACTTGCATTACTTCTAAGCCAAGAACATCATGATATCAGAGGTGCTTTCAGAGTATACACTTCCAGCTATATGATGAATAAGTTCTGGGGATCCAATGTATGTATGGTGATTATAGTCAATGGTATTGTAATATATACTTGAAGGTTGCTAAGAGAGTGGATCTTAAATGTTCTTACCACGAAAAAAAAAAGGGGTAATTATGTGACATGTTGAAAGTGTTGGTTATCTCTATGGTGGTAATTATTTTGCAGCATATGAGTACATCAAATTGACAATGTATACCTTACATTTATACAATGTTACATATCAATTACCCCTCAATAAAGCTGGAAATAAAATAAAACAAAATAAAGGCAACAATAAAAACAGCCTCCACCCTCACTTCTGCATATACTGGTAAAATCCAAGGCAGTTTTTAATTTTGAAACACAAAAGGCTGAATTTCCAACTTCTATCTTTACAATAACAATTTCTATAAAATGTAGTCTTCTAAAGTAGAGATATCCTTCTAAGAGAAAGGTTATTTTTGAAAGAACTGAAAAAATTGAGCACAAAAAATTTAACCTGAATTTAAGGGGGAAAACAGTGGGATTCCAAGGGTCTCAGAATCTGTTGATTTATGTGCTACACTCTAACTTGTCATCAATTTTAAGGCAATAACTCGATAGCTGAAATATGTTAACTCCGCCAGCAGTTCCAAAAGTGGACTCTAGCTCATTTTAAAATCCATAATTCTTCCTAAAGAGTTCACACAATAGTCATAGAAAAGCTCCTGTTTTTTTTTTTAACCGCAGTTGAAAAGAAAACATGTTGTTTCAACAGAGGCTTTAAATATCTGTTGAAACTTGGATTTCCTGTAAGCCTCAGGATTCCAACCAAATACACAAAGCTTTCCTGGGGCTATCTTCAAATTTATCCATCTTCCTTTAGCAGCTGTGCTATATTTAATTCATACATTTGTCTCATCCTACCTGCTCCTACGCCCTTGCATTATTAGTAAAACTTACTGGCTTTCCAGGCCATAAATCTACACTGTTATATAAACAAAATACCATTGCTCTAGTCTAAAGACATAATTAGCATTCATCTAGGAAATGTAATAAAAATATATAAGGAGTAAAATAGTAGGTTAAATAGATGGTCTTACAGAATCTCAATCGAGAAATCTATAGAAAAAAAAGAGGCACAAGATGATTTAGTTTAATTGTTTCAGGATTGTGGAATTAAAATTTCCGAGAGTACGTCTTTGCTGATGGTTTGTGAGTATACATTTTTACTGACTTCAGCATTCCCAGAGGTTCCCTCGATGTAAATGTAAAGCCCTTCTTTTCTTGATCACTGTGCTCTTGAGTATTATCGGGGATAATACTTGAAATGTTCCATTTAATACACATTTTCAAGAATTTTTTTTTTTTTTTTTTTGCCGAGCCTGCGGCATGGGGAGGTTCCTGGACCAGGGGTCGAACTCACACCATAGCGGTAACCAGAGCCACAGCAGTGACAGCTCTGGATCCTTAACCCACCGAGCCACAATGATACTTTCTTTACTCAGGCCAAACCACAACCCCATGTTAAGGATCTGGCATTGTTACTGGCTCTGGTTACGGCTGTGGCATGGATCCAGTCCCCGGGCTGCGAAGTTCCACATGCTACACACACAAACCCCAAACAACCCCTGTAAACTTATGATGCATGTTCTCCCATGTATTTTGTCTATGGAACTTCAATTAGTATATAAACCATTTGACCTTTTTACCATGACCACCCAGACAAGGATAAGAAAGTAAATGGCAACTTCTCATCAAAGAAGAGAGCTTCTCTGAAGGTCACGTTATGTTTGTTGTTACCTTTCTGTGCAATTAGACAAAATTCTTCCTGAAGCTTTGTATAATCCGTTGAACTTTCCAGAGGGTCTGTGAGGTGGCTAGGGGGAGTCTGAAATTCGATATCTGCACAAAGGTTGGGGTTGGAGGAATGCAAGCGAACCGGGGACATGGTAGCACTGAAAGGAACCTGAAAGGGGAGGCCACAAATTATTAACGAGCAACAGCACGTTGTCCCACATTCTCTTACACAGAAAAGAGCTCTTCCATTCTCCCAAATAATAGATTCCTCTCTGGTGACACAGGCGGAGACAGTATTCATTTATTTTGCAGGTGGTTGGGGGTAGGAAGGAGTCTCATTTCCCATAGCTGATTCAGTACTGCCACTGACTCACTGGCTTTTCACTGTCACAGGGAGAGATGACTGCAACAACGACAGGAAGAAGAGGCACAGTCCCAGATAAGTTTCAGCTCTGAACCCACTGACACAGTCCTGGCAGAAAGCAGCCTGAACTGTGATGAAGCTGACCTTCTGTCAGGGACTTACGTCAGGGGCTTTTCATGCCTTCTTATTTCTGAGCCTGGAGCAGGAACTTACTGAACAGGTAAAAATTCCAGAGGTGCATATACAAAAAAAGTCACCTGCTCCACTGCCATTAGATTAAACATAAAAGTGTAATACAAAATGTAACAATAACTTAAAGGACTCACTATTAAACTTGATGTCAATTTACCAAAATATATTTGTAATGAAATATATATATATTATATAAATTATTGTAGTTGACCACTGTACGTTATGCATGACTTTGTCATAGACATGAACATGGCTTATGAACTGGCCAGTATTAAAAAGCATTAAATAAAAAAAGTCATATTACTATAGATTTTCCCAAATGGCTAGAGGTACTTCCTTGCCCAGGTTGGATCTGGGCTAGGATTCTGATGGGTGGAGGTAAAATACCTTTTCCTTTCCTTCTAGAAGGTTCTACCTGACTACTACAAATGCTGTCAGCCAAACATTCTCGGAAAAAAAAAAAACAAACAAACACCAATTCCTCTTATTAAATCAGATCGCCAGTAACTTCCCCTAATTCTTCAAGAATCAATTATCTTCAAGAATCAGACTCTTAGACTCCTCCACAAGCTGAAAGTTTGTATAAATTAAAAGATAATGCACAGCCTCTATCTGACAGAAAATATGCCTAGGAGGAAGGAACCAGTATCTTGTCTGATATATAAGTATGTCAGAACCACTTCCTTTTTTCCTTTTTTTTTTTGGTTTAGCTATAAACCTCACGACAGAAAAAGAGGGCAGAGAGGGAGAGGGGGTAAGCAAGCGAGTGTGTGTGCACTGAGGATACACAGGATGGAGGAGATGGAGGGAACCCCAAAATCTAGCCTGAGTTGGTTTGTGGGTCGGGGAGGATGCAGCTGAGACTGGAGAGGGTCCTTAGGACATAGCTTTGTCCTGGCAGTGAGCTGTTTATCTCAAAAGATATCCAGGGCTTACTGGGAAAGAAAGTGAGCATGAAGCATTCTTCCTAATTCAGCTAAACTAAGCATGGTAATATATGCTATCTGAAGCATTTGGTATCTGGAGTTATCAAAGTAACTCTACCTCATCCTCCATGGGGATCCTGGCTACACTGGGCTGGGAGATGTCAACAGCTTGTTTACCTCATAAGGATCTGAATTTCTGGCTCTTTCAGAGAAAAGACACAAAAGTGGCAGATACGCCATTTGAGAAAACGGAGTCCTTGGGTTCAATAGTTTACTGGAATCTTGTCCGAGGTAACTTTGTGATAATGGCTGCATTATTTTTAGGATATCTATAAAGGAATGGGATTTATATGAAAGAATATTTGAAGATAGATAAAGAATCTTTCCGACCTTGACTGTAGTGGTGCTAAATAGAGAAAGAGCAGTCAGCCCAAGGCCCTGGAAGAGGGACAGAGAACCCATGAAAAGGTTGGTTACTAGAAGGTCATGAGCAGAGACTATGATATGAGGAAATGAACAGACCAAGTTTTCAGATCTACGGATATGGTTTCCGAATACAAGGAACTAGAATAGAATTTAAGAAGGAACGTGGGTATTTGGTGACGGGGAATGAATGTGTTGAGAATCAAGGAAAAGGGTTTTATCTGCACTTAGGTGCCTTCAGCACGCCAAGGACTGGCATGATGCGGGTGTCTCTTCCCTGAGTGGTGAGGAGGCTGGGGGCCAGGGGGTGACGGCCAGCCAGGGTGCAGTGGAGGTCCAGAGATTGAAGTCAGGACCCAGGCTTGTCCCTGGGTTAATGGCCTCTCTACTGACAGATGGAATCAGAGACTGTGAAGAAAAACATGTTACAAATTTATATTCCAAACATAATGGAAATTTAAATTGACAATTAAAACAGTAAAAGTGATTTTGTATATAACCCACTGGGAAAGGGACTTGGAATGCTCTATGCAGACTGTAATCAGACTGTTGCCTGGAAATTGAAAATAATTTTTATATACTTCTGACTGAAAATGTTTCTATTATTATCTTTTTTTTGTTAAAAGACGTATATGGAATGGGTCATTTTAATTGAAAAATTCATGAAATGAAATTGAGAATACAAATTGAGATGTATTAATCTAACTCTAATTGAATATCTCACTTCCTTATTCATCAGTTTGAGTTTATGGGATTCAAACATTTAAGTGGTAACTAGGTTCTCTGTCAGTGATGATGGGAATGGGAGCCGTCCACAGCTCTCAGTGTTTGTATCCGAGAAACCACAGTGTTGGAAATGCAGTTTCACATCCTCCTCAGGAAAGAAAACCCAGGCTTCCTTGAAATCCTGTGACAGGGAGGGAGCCTGATCCTGGAATATTCTGGCACCAGTAACTGCAGTTTGGAAGGGGGCTGTTAGGAGATGCTTTTATCACCTGTCTATAAAGACGTCAAAAGAGAAGGAGATTGACAGTGGACTACTGGCGCTGGAATTTAGCAGTAAACATGAATGAGAAAGAGAATATACAATAGCAGGTCTAAGGAGGATCCTGAGCATATATAACTCCCGGAGCTGATGTGAAAAGTCCTGCTGTTGTTACTGTGCATCGTGTGTACAGGGGTCCTTAGTAGAGTACTGACTGCCCCGGACTCTCGATGTTATTCCGTGGGGAGGGACCAGTGTTTCTCTTTTCCAATCCCCTATTCTATAGGGCCTGGCTGATGCTGAAGGGGACCCCTGTGGATGCCGGTGCTAAGAATCAAAAAGACTAAACCTCTGAAACCTCTTGGGTGGAGTTCTCTCTGGGAGCAATCTCAGCTGCCCTACATAGCTGAGTGGTCAAGGAGAACAAGTGCCTAGAGTCCTGTGGAAGAACTCCAGGGAAAAGGCATCTAGCAGGAGAGGATAGGCTCAAAATGTGTGAGCTAACTTTAGTGTTGGGAATTAAGGGGAACCACTGCACTAAAACAGAGGGGCTGAGTCACCAGTGACAGGTCACTGAGATGTCGCGATGGGGAGGCCAAGGGAACCAGCGGAAGGTCCTGCTAGATATTGTCTTGCTCTGGTATGAAGAAAAAGCTATAAATCCTAGAGGGTTTTGGAGTTCCCACTGTGGCTCAGTGGCTAATGAACTGACTAGTATCCATGAGGACGCGCGTTTGATCCCTGGCCTAGCTCAGTGGGTTAAGGATCCGGCGTTGCCGTGAGCTGTGGCTGTAGGTCGCAGATGCAGCTCAGATCCTGCGTTGCTGTGGCTGTGGTGTAGGCCAGAGGCTGCAACTCTGATTCAACCCTTAGCCTGGGAACCTCCACATGCTGTGAATGTGGCCCTAAAAAAGGAAAAAAAAAATCCTAGAGGGTTTAGAGTAACCCTTCCCTCTAGTTATTACTGAATGTATGACTAAATGTTGCCAGCTTTGCTCATTAGAGGCTCTAAGTTATTCTTAACCTCTGTGGTCACAGCTACCCTGGGGGGAGATGAGCGTCAACACTTTCATCTTTTAAAAGCTTTTTCTCTTGTACTCCCAAATAAAAAATATACATAAACCTATTCTATTCAAATAGGTTCGAATTCCACTTTTACTATACTCACTGTATATATCTGCAGTTTAAAAATGAACACCATAGAAACACAAGCACCTCCCTGCATGGCATCTTTAAAGTACATTTTTAAAGGAAACATTAGAATTTTCATAAAATGATTGACCTTTCCTCTCCATACTGAGATACTGTTCTCTAATAATCATTTAGATTTTTGAATTTTGTAAATGAAAGGTTACATTTAAGAATTTAAAAATTGATTTTACATGTAACTACTGTCAGAATCTGTTACCATGTCAGGACTAAATACTTTATTCATCCGTATTTGAATACATGCATAAAATAGACATTAAATGCAAAATCAATTTCAAAAATTTGTTCAAATGTTCACAAAACTGTGAGTTTTAAAAGTCAGTTCCCTAATAAATTCCAAGTCACTGGTTCATTTCATAATCAAAATCATTTGTCTCTCAAACAATCCAGCTAAGTACCCAGACATAAATCAAGAGTCACTAATTACAAAGCAGCAAACCAACAAGCCTCACACCAGTATCCATTCTCTCACAATGCAACCAAAATCTTTTCATATTTTTCAGCAATTTGAGTCTTAAAATACATTCTACCATCAGCAAGAGTGAGACTACTGTAATTCAAGACATATTGTCTAATAGCCAAAGAGCTATGAACTCTTTACTATGAACTAAGTATTCTGTATTTAAAAAGTTGATATGATATCATGATTAAGAAAATATTATGATTTATTTTTATCCAGAAAGTTCTTGTATTTGCATATTCTATTTCATATTCCATGTTGGACAGTTATCTATTTTAAGCACCTTCTATTTAATTTTAAGTTTTGGTTATTTGCCTTATCCATCTCAATATTTCCTCTAGCCACCTAAAATCTGTGCTATTTTCTATTAAAAAAAAAAAGAACATCTAGATGTGAATTAAATGCCATTTAACTTTGTGGTTTTCTCCTTTCCACACTATATTTTCTGATTTTCAGCTCATTATTCTTTCCAGAAAAATTTTCCTTAGCTAAGTGTAAATTTGGGTAGCCACTGAGAGATGACATCAAAATTCACCTTTTCTTACCCTCTCATTTCTTTATTCTCACTTCCTTTTCAAATAGTCACATTGCTACAAAAAAAAGCACAATTTTTGTCTGTAGTAACATGACTTTTCTTAGAAAAAGAGAAATCAGTTAGCAAAGGTTCCAATATCAATATGGTAAAAAACAAACAAAAACAAAACCCCACTCTCATTTAAGGAAATCCCACACCATAGAGAGCCATACTCTGTTTTGCAACCTTGAATTTAAATTGTTTCTTACACTGAGATAGAAGGTGAGATCTGGATTACACGACAGTTTTCCATTGCCAACCCGAACACCTGTGTGCGACGCCTGTCATGCAAAGACAGCCAGAGAACATGCGAAAGCTATGCCGACACAGGAGAGGGCTACAGTGGATGCCACCACACGAGTGGCATCAGAACAAGGGAGGTGACACTAGTACACAGTTTCTCATTCTTAGTAAATGTCCACTTGAGATTGAAATCCACTCACTGTTGTAGCCACTGCTGCTGCTAGCCTCTGCCGGCGCCGAGTTGTGCTGAACTGGCCCTTCGCAGATGGCCCTTCCTGACAGTGAATGAAAGAAGAGGAGGGAAGAGAAAACACGGGATGGGGAGGGAGACGACAGGATATGGGAGGATGAAAAGTAATCAGACAACGGAGAGGGAGAATTTTTAACTGAAGTTGACTTTTGCTAAATCTTAGCATTGAAAAGAGTTTGAAGGGGCATTCGTGCTATGAGAAAAGTTTAGCATTCCCATGGCAGAACACCCCAACACTTAAATCTATTTGCTGACTCTAACCCCTACCCCAAAAGGAGATGGAAAGCTATGAACTGATGAGGTGCTTACGATTTCAAGGTCAAATAAGTGGACATACTCTTTTATTCATGTGATGCCATGTTACATGAAGCCAAAAGGCATTCAATAAATGGAAGCAAAGAAAACAAATAAGTCCAGGAAAAAAGTGATTAAATAAACAATGTGCAAAGGCTAACACAAACAGGTTGTAATGACAGCCTCCTATTGGTCAAGCAGAACTGTTTTGTTTCTTGCTGGAAGGAAAAATTAAGGGAAAGGATACTAGGAATCTTCAATTCCCCATTTTTTTCCTCCTACTATAAAGGTTTCTGGGATTCAATATTAAGAATGGTGTTGGGATTTTCAGGTTGAAGAACTTTCCCAAAGAAGAAGGCAGTCCTCAGAGTAGAGGGGAAAAAAAATTTCAATGTCCTCAGTGTTTTGGGACAAAACCCACAAAAATCAACTATGAAAATCTGAAAACGTAAGTTTCATTCAGTGACATGTATCTGTGCACAAACCAGAAGAGGAATTCTGGAGCTTGCTTGCTTGCTTGCTTGCTTTCTCTGTCTGTCTGTCTGTCTGTCTCTCTCTCTCAGGAGGAGAGTATTAAGGGAAAATAATACTTCCAATTAATTCAACATTTGACAGACCCTGACTCTTCAAGGTTGTGAGGGATAATTTCAGTTCCAATTAACCGAAATGTTCTTAGTCATTTAACAGTACAGACTGAGAAAAAAAAAAAAATAGCATGGCTGCAGCATTAGTCTTTTTGGAATGGCAAAAAAAAAAAAAACCCAATAAAACTTTAAATTCTTTATCTCCAATTCTCTGTAGATTTTGAATTACATTCACATCTCTCTTCTGTCTTTATAAATCTTCCATGTATATATACGTATATGTTTACTATACACAAACACACGTACATAATTTGTTTTACACAAAACATTTTCTATACAAAATCCCGTTATGACTACTGTACTTAAAAAAAAGAGAGAATGTACCTTCACCATTCAGTGTAATTTGAGCATCTTTAAGATCTAAGATAGCTACACATGAATGATATCAGATCATTTATTTGCTAATCTATACTTCTTACGATTCCTCATTCTCTCCAATATCTGGGGATCTAGTATTTAATTGATACTATTAGCAACACAGGAAATCTAGCAACGAACTCTTCTACAGCAACTTTTATAAAATCATTCTCTTTTTGCTTTCCTCTACCTCATTTAAAACACTGTCAAGCTGTTACTGCAAAACGATGATACTGAGATTTTTGCTAGAACCAGAAATGTGAACTCCGGGATACAGAAGTATTTTTTTCTAAAAAGTAATTCCACAGCGACTTCTGGGACAACCACTGCCTCCAATGAATTACACATGGATTCTTGAGCTCACTTTCCAGTAGCTTCTAGTAGAAATATAGCCAAACTATATGGCCATACATAGGTCCGCAAAATTTAACCTTCATGTTCAAATCAAAAGAGAAATCTAACTTACATAAGAATAAGCAATCAAACATCCAGTATAACATGTTCTTCCATTTTACTTTCCTTAGGCCAATTTTAACAATAATCTATTTCACAACTATTTCAAAATTACAACTACTACAGAATGCTGAGTATGAAGTTCAATAAAACAACATTCATAACAATAACAGCAGTAACAATAACCACTACCACCAGCCCACGTTCCTTCGCAAATGGCTGGTCGACTAAAAGTTCCAAACAAAGAGGGGATGAAAAATGAGCCATTCACTGCAAAAAGCCTCTCAAGTTGGCCACAGTAACGACCATCACAGAAGGTGGTTCAAGTGGTGAAATGTTATGGGCTCAAAACAAATACTTGGCACCATGACATGGGATATTGATGGTCAAGAAACATTTAATACAGGAGGGGAAAAACCTATGTATTAGGGTGGGAGAAGGTGGTGGATATGTTTAATCCACTACAGTAGAAATAAATGCTCTGCCTTTCTGTAGGTAAAATGCTAATGAGTAATGACATTCATATTAGTCATAGTTGTCCCTGGCTGATTTTATAGTTCTCCAGCTAAATGTTCATATTGAGGAAACTTCCAAGTAATTTCTCAGTGAGGGAGAATGAGCATCCTATGGGGTCCTGGAAGGCCTGTTGATTTGCTTGAGCAGGAAAGGTCTAGGAATGGTACTAAATTCTGCAGTGGGGATGAGATAATTTCAATTCCCCCCAAATAATTAAACTAGAATCACAAGGGCCACTTTGCTACTTCCTGGCAAAACAGAAACAAGGCAAAATAATATAAATGAAAATTTAAGAACAAACCACCCAAAATGTGACAGGAATGTGAATGAAGAATATTTTTCCACTTTTTGAATAACTCCTTCTGATGACTCAAAAAAAAAATCTTTGTAAACTCTCTGCACATTGAACAGTACAGCCTGTGACCAGGAGGGCTCTTCAGAGTTGCATTCTGATTCCTTCAGGAAAAACTGAGTGATATAGGGGCCATGGTGGGCTTTGTAAGCATAACAGGGCAGCCAGCAGCATTCCACGTAGACTCCTTGAGAACCAACCTATTCCAGACCCTAGCTGTGAATGGGAATCTGCTCAATGGCATATCTTAGAAAAATGAGACTGAAATGATATTTGTCTAGAAATGTATATGTTCTTATGATGCTGGCCTTTTTCAATTGTTTTATTTATAATTAAGATACTTTCACCCTAGCTATGATAACCATAGATACCATGCTTTAAAACAACAACACAAAACTAGACAATCACATGCTCAAAAAAAAAAAAAAAAAAGAAAAGAAAAAGAAATTGCCAAAAGTAATTTTAGGTAATTTTCTTATGAAGTCATTTGCACGTGTGTCTCTACAGTATTAATTTTCTGAACAGAAGGGAACACACATGAAAACATACAAAATGAATGACCACAAAAAATGGTGCTCTCAGAATGTGGGCATTCTAAGTTAAAAAAAAAATGGATCTTTAGTGCTTGTGAAAATTTATTTTCAAATACATCAGATTAGTAAGCAAAGCAACGAAGAGTCTGTTATTTACACATTCAGAATTAAAACACAAAGATTGATATCATTAAAATCAGAATTAATAATTACTGTTCTTGTATAAAAGACACTGAAGAATTCTAATAAACAGTTCCTTTTATACTTGTGTTAGACTCTAGAGTGACTGATAGTGTAATAAAAAGAAAAGGAAAATTCTAAGTCTAATTTTGATTGTGCAGGGCAAGAGTCTTTTTAAAACACAGTGAGGACTGGAGTAGTAGAAATTCTAGTTTAAAGATCTGAAAGTAACATGAATTTTGACATAAGAGGTTTTAGGCATTTATCACACTCAGTGTCATTGAATGCAAAAACAATAAGATCTCACTTTAAAAATTTAAAACTATTCATTTCAGTTAAATAACTTATTTAAAATGAATTTCAAGTGTATTTATCATGAGCCAAGACTTTAGTTCAAATTTTAAGTGACTGTCGTTAGCCAATAATATCTATTTTTTGTAGAATCAAAGAATTTTAAAGTTGACAGGGAATTCAGAGATCATTAAGTCAATTCTATCGTTTTACCCAGGAGTTAATGGAATCTTAGAAAATTTAACAGAAATGCATGAGATTATACTGCCAGGAAATCACAGTGATTAGGCTAGAACCCAAGTTTGCTAATTTCTAACATGTTGCAGTCTTCATCTCATTTATTGACAGATACAAGTTTGGAGAAGCTAACACATAAAAGGTTCTTTTTAAGATCAAGTGTATATGTAAATGAATGCTCATTACAACCCATTTGATTTTTAGTATAGATTTTTAAGGTGACCTTTTGTTAAAATATGTTTTAATGGTTCAAAGACTGTAATTGGGAATGAAAATGCCACTCTGCAGACATATTATATAATTTTAACCTTTCTTTTAAATTCTTTTGACTTATGCCAGAATAAGAATAGATTTCTCACTGTTTTAGATAATACAAGTCAGTCTGAAAAGCACAAGCTTTCAAGTAGTTAAAAGCTACTTTAAACTTTTTAACTTCTATGAACTAATACATAAAGACTAATATTTTTTTAAAAATATATAAATATGAATGAAGGAAAAGTAGAATCTGTACCTGCAGTTGTATTTTTGTATCTTTGCTGACACTTTTTGTTCTCCATCGTCTTGTGACCCGCTTGTCTTTCTTTGAAATATCTACACAGTTAGCCTACATTACACAAATAGTTAAAAGCAACAAAGTATTATTAAGTTAACACAGATGATACAGGTGTAGACAAAGAAAGTACAGCAAGTTAGTAAAGAATCATTGTTAGACACCTAAAGCCAGAAGATAAAAGCTTTTCTGATGCATTGCGGCCAATAAAAACAAAGACAAAAACTTAATCATAAAACATATTTTTCTGCAATTTAAAATGAAAACAAGATCAGAGATCTTTAGTGTTTTCTCCCTACATGAAAAGATGTTAATAATTCTGAGAGTACTTGAGTTAAATCTTCATAACTATCATTTCTGATGCAACACAAACATGGAAGAATGATTCCGATATTTTACTTCTCCTAGTTAGTCTGTATTTAAATGTAAAACATTTCAAAAAAGACATCTTAATTAACACAAGGACATCAAGATTCAAAAATATCAAGAATAAACCCGGAGTTCCCGTCGTGGCACACCGGAAACGAACCTGACTAGGAACCATGAGGTTGCAGGTTCGATCCCTGGCCTTGCTCAGTGGGTTAAGGATTTGGCATTGTCGTGAGCTGCGGTTTAGGTAGCAGACATGGCTCAGATCCTTCATGGCTATGGCTGTGGCTGTTGTGTAGGCCACCAGCTGTAGCTCTGATTTGACCCCTAACCTGGGAACCTCCATATGCCATGGATGCGGCCCTAAAAAGGCAAAAAAAAAAAAAAAAATCAAGAATAACTCCAGAATATAAACTAACCTGTACTATAGTTATTTCATTTTAAACATTACCTTATATATTCATAGAACAATCCAGTAAGAATTCCTGAGTGAACATCTTAAGGTCCTTTGACCAGCGGCAGTAATGTGTTTACCTGCATGTCAGTAAAGTTAGGTGCTGACTGAGTTCTCTGAAGTATTTCCAAATTTTGCAGGAGTTTGCTAAGTTCCACAAGGTTTGACTGGCAGTGTGCAAGGTCTAATACAAATCAGAAATAAAAAATATGTTAGAACTAGGCAGGGAGTGGTGGCAATGGTAATAAAAGACACTCCATCCAAATTAGAGCAAATTTGATCAGGAAGAGCCGTGTTTACAGAATGATGATATTGGCAAATGAAAGAAAAAAGACCCTCCTCTGGTTTAGAACCATAAAACCATTGATTATTTATTGGATGATTTCAAAACCCATTCTTACAAATGAATAGTTATTAGTGGAGAGAGCCATTAAAATTCTCAGTGAAATTGGATGTGCCTATTTTCCTGCTGAGGTGGCCTTTGTCCCATCAGAAGCATACACACAGCACACATGGGAACTTTAGCAGTTGCACGGTTTTGTTGTTAGGAAGCTGTCTACCCCCACTCTCTCTCTCCTTTTTTAATGGCCACCCTTGTGGCATATGGAAGTTCCCTGGCTAGGTGTCCAATCAGAGCTGCAGCTGCTGGCCTACGCCACAGCCACACCAATACCAGGTCAGAGTCACGTCTGCAAACTATGCTGCAGCTTGCGGCAACACTGGATCCTTAACCTACTGAGTGAGGCCAGGGATCGAACCCATATCCTCACAGAGACAACAATCTACAGTTGAGCTCACTAACAATGCTGCCATGAATAATTTCTTTAAAAATCTATTAGAGACATTATACTAAACACAACTAAAGATTCTCAAAGTGCATTCCCTGGCCTAGCAGCAATAGCATTATGTGGGCATGAATCTCATTCTGCTTGAATTAATGTTCAGAAAGAAGAAACACCTTTAAATTTTAAAAAATTGGGGTATGTATTTGAACAAGAAAGAATTTTTAAAAGATCCTCACAATAAAAAAAATCACTAAAAAACTGAACTTGTGAAGTTTAGTAGTCAAGAATATTGAGTTTTAGTATTACTTACTCATTATTAAATATTTAGGATGTGGCTCCCAGTTATGTGGCAACTTTTGCACATGTACTGTTGATAAAGAGACTACAACAGGGCATGTCTATGAATCTGGTACAATAAAGCAGTTGTTCCTTGGAGTTCCATCGTGGCTCAGTGGTTAACAAACCCGCCTAGCATGCATGAGGACATAGGTTCGATCCCTAGCCTCACCCAGTGGGTTAGTGATCTGGCATTGCTGTGAGCTATGGTGTAGGTCACAGATGTGGCTCGGATTCATTGCTGCTGCGGCTGTAGTGTAGGCCGGCAGTTGTAACTTCGATCAACCCCTAGCCTAGGAACTCCATATGCCGTGGGTGCAGCCCTAAAAAAGATAAAAAAATAAAGCAGTTGTTCCTGTTTGTAGCCACTTGGTAAACATTTCAATTGTATTATCTCCACTTCTCATTAAATCTCAAAGATCTGAATTATTATGGACGTGATACAGGCAGCACAATATTCCTGTTAGATGTGGCTAAGGATTAACTGGGTCAAAAAGCATGGGGATTTTTGAGGTTTTTTTTTTTTTTTGATGGATAGAAAATAAAAGAGGGTAACTGCTATGAAAGTCTTTATACAGGACTCAGAATCTCTGCACACTCTACAAGAGAAGGGCAGCAGCAAAACATCGGGGTCAGGTCCCATCTCTCAGCAACATCTGCCCTAATGTGGAGCCTGGGTGGGCAGCTGAAGTGCTGCTGTTGTCCTTTCAGGGAGCTCTTGGCCACTGGCCATCAGTGGCCTTGAAATTCCTTAAGAGAGGAAGCCACCCAGTGGAAGTGGCAGAAGAGAGTACTGAGGAGGCCGGCACCCTTCCAGGGGGCTCCCCCCACTGCCAATTACAGGGGAGGCAGCACCACTGCGCTCCTCTTATTTCCCCCACGAAGAAAATAACGTCAGTGGCTCAGAAGGGTAGGAAGTATGGAAGATAACAGGAAAGGAATGAGGGAGAAAAATAGCACAAGAAGGAAGGAAGGAGTTAGAGGGAAGGAGAGGAGGGAGATGGCTTGAAGAGACGTACATTTTAACTTGCCTCTTAAAGAACAAACTACATCATAAGCACCATGCTGGTAGGGAGATTATCTTACATTATCTATCCACGAAGCCTTCTACCCAGTAAATATTCCCTTCCAACTTCTTCACAACTGTGAATATCCTACACAAATAGCATATGGAGGGAGCACAGAAACCTAGAAGTGGGGTTCAAAAAACCCTTTCTAACAGAACGGAAAAAAATGAATTTGGTGAATGAACTCCGGTTCAAGGCAAAAGGACCCAAAACTTAGAGTGGGGAGATACTGATTTACTTTATTTACGCTTCTCAGCTGCATTTTCTCACCTGTCAAGTGGTGATGGTACTAGCTACCCTCTTATTTTTTCTGATGAGAGTAGCAACAGAGAGAGTTGATGAGAAAACGCTATGAAAACCAGAAATGGTCTTTATGGAGTATTCATCAATGTTCAATCATTCTTCTAGGGACTTAACTTGGAACGACCCACATCATTTCTTAATATTTTTGTCACTTAAAATATGGAAGAAATGAAGTCCCCGGCAGAATTTCACTGAGTGCCTAAGTGTCTGAATGTATGTAAGGATGATAAAGATTTGCCTAAGACAATAAAAATACCTTAAAAAAAAGAAACCTGGAATTTTAATTTAATGAAATTTTTTTTGCCACAGCTGTGGCGTAGAACCCAGGAACCTGAGAACCTGGGAGAAAGGGAAAGTTATGCCAAGAAAGGCCTGTAAGGCTTGTTTACAATAGTAAAAAAAATGAAAAAATTCAGTATCTAGCAGTTTACTTATTTTCTCACCATCCCTACCTTGTTCTAAAAAGAAACATGCCATCCAACTGTGGAATGGTTAAATAAATTAAGGTGTATCTAAAGTTATCCTTTTACTATCTCATTCAGGTACCAAGGATTGGGAAGACACTATGTAGCAGCACATTTCCAAGCACAGGAGATACAGCAATCAAGTAAGATTCATGAAATTTACATTCTGGTTTTTAAAAATGTATATAATAAATAATCTGTATGTTGAACTATTATGTATCTATCTTTAGTGATGGCATATACTGATACATAAGGATGGCATACAGGATACTAATTTAAAACATTTTGTTTCTATGGAGAAAAAGTGCTCTCCAAGAGTCAGGAAATTCCCTTACATACTTGAGAAGATCTGGAATGACAGAAGTCCTGACCAATGAATAGACAGCTTCTTTAAGTACTGGAACTATAGATGTGATAATGTCATGGGTTCAGTAAGATGTTATATGATGAGCTTCTGAAATGCAACCACTCTCAATATTGGGGACTCTATGAAGTGATCAGGATAAACCAAAAAAAAAAAAAAAAAGTGCTGTGCTAGTTTAGAAAAGGGACAGTTACTGTGGTTTGAGGTCATCAGAGCAGACTTAAAAGAGACAGTAGAAACTTTTGTCATCTAGAGGATGGAGGAAAAGAAATCAGCAAAATAGTAAGGTAGAGACAGGCAGAGAGGGTAGGGCAGGTCGAGAAGAAGAAAAAAGCAAAAAAGCATGGAGGTGAGAATATGCAGGTATGTTCAGGAAACAGCAAATACGTTTAGTCGGGCCTATGGAAGGCAAGGTTGAAAGGGTAGGCAGGGCCAGTAGGCAAAAAGCTGGATGTTAAAAGCTGGGCTAAGTAGTTTGGACTAGCGTCCAAGAGCCCATGGAGAGCCACTTAAAGGGATTTTTGCAAAAAATTATTTTAAGAAATTGCAGTCTTAAGGGAATATTATATGTAGTGAACAAAGAACTGGCTTTGGGGTTAATCAAACGTGGGTTGGCTAGAGTTCCAGCTTTTCCACCAGGGCAGCTGTGTAATCTTCAGCTGTGTAATCTTAACCTCTGTGCATTTCACTTGCCTCATCTGCAAAGCAGTGACAGCAGCAATAACTATAGTCTCAGAGTTGAGGGCAATGGAATAAAGCCTGCTAGGTGCTGGCACCGGCTGCAAACGTGTCAAAAACAGTCATTTCCCAGGAGCCTCTGAGAGCAGTGGAGCCACAGAGCAAGAGACTAAGGGTGAAGATTCCGGTTAGAGGCTGGGCAGGGGGTGGGCCTGAGTCAGGACAGCAGAAATGGAATTCCAGAGGAAGGGTAGGTGAGGGGGGACATGAGATGGGGGATTTTTTCAAAGAAATAACAGAACTCGGTCTCAGCTGGATGAACAGGGTGGGTGAGTCACAGATGACGCTGAGGTTCCAGAGCAGCTAGCTATGACAGCAGCACTGACAAAAACAGGAGGTCCGGGAACTGGGACCATTTTTAAGGAGGTGAGAGAGAATGTGGTTGCGGACAGGCTGAGAAGAGGGCATGACAGAGTGTGTAGACAGAAAGGGGTGACGGCCAGGGAGGGGGTGGGAATGCAGCACAGGCTGGATACAGAGGTCTGAGATTTAAAGAAGGTTTTCTGCCTTTTTGAGAGACACGCGGTGCAGTGATTAAGAGGATATGCTCTAGAGTCAAACCACTTAAGTTTGAATCCCAGCTGCAACATTACTAACTGGGTGAACCTGAATAAAGTGAGTTAATTTCTCTGTACCTCAGTTTTCATACCTATAAAATAGAACTGAGATGATTAAATGACTTGATGTGTATAAAACATCCAATACAGTGCCTGTTACACAGAAAGTGCCCAATAGCTTTGACCCGCCACCAAAACCAATGCCGCCACCACCATCATCATTATCACCTTCACCACCACTATCACCGTAATCATCACCAAAACAGAGATTGCAGTTGAAACCACTAGCATGCCTGTCATCTCCAAAGCACAGAGCATGGCCATTGGATCAAGCTGGTCTGGGTTAGCCTTCCAGCTCTGCCGGTACTCGCTGTGTAACATGGACACATTTCTTGACCTCTCTGAACAGTGGTTTCCCTATTTATAAACATACGGCTCATAATTCCTGCTTAGTACTGTTGAGAAAATTTGTAAAAAAAAAAAAAAAAAGCCTCATAGATAAAGTATTGAGCTCAGTGCAGGGACCATAATGAGCATTCAGTAAACTATAGTTACTATTACTAAAGCTAAAAGCCCAAGACTGAATCTTGATCATTCCCTCAACCAAGGGTTGGCCAGAGGAGAATCCCAATGAAGCAGAGGAGCAGTCAGAGTGAAAGGAAAACTTCGCAAGGCCTAAGAGAGGAAGCTCATTAGAGAAGGTCCTGCAGGGTGGGTCAGAGGATGAGGCTGGAGAACACAGCAGAAATCAGATGGCCTCCTGCTGCCAAGAATGCTTTTTCCATGGAGCAAAAAGGGCAGTCAAACTATGGAAGAGAAGCCAGAGCCTGTGGGCAGGAACAAGGGAAATGGGAAAGACTGAGGCTGTTTCCAAGAGAGGAGGTGATTACTGTACTGAATAGTGAAGGAGAAGAGAACAGCAGGGTGGAGGACACACGTAGAGCGGTCAGGATGGGGAGAAGGAGGATCAACCCCGAGACTGGAGACAGGGCACAGGGACAGGCCACAGAGTATTCAGAAGCACACGGGGGACAAATATATCCCCCACCAGCCGGCGGCTTCCTGGCATCGAGGTCAATGCCTATTTATTTTGGTCTGAGGAATGGATTTTGTCCTGGTAGATGGTCTCGATCTTTTCAGCAATGTCAGTGGCCAGATTAAATGCCTCAAGCCTGTGCAAGGCAGCAGAACTTAAGAGGAGTGGCTGACTGTCTAGATCTGCCGTGGAGGTGAGCCTGCAGCGCTCTAGGAAGGTGAGTGCCAGCTTCTTCCCCGACCTGAAGTTCATAAAGGCAAAGTAATGTCCGTGTGTTTTGTGAATATATTCAAGTAAAACCCTCTTAATGGAATGTCATCTGGACACACTTCATGAAGATAACATCCCCCTTAAAATCACATTTTCACATAAAGATTGAGTCTGGGATGTGGAGAGGGCTAATTAAAATGCTGCAGACTGAGTTCACACATGCGTATAGCAGAAAAAAATTTCTTTTTGGTTGGGGCACGAATACAGATCACCAAATTTCAATTTTTCTAAGTGAGAACATAAAATAATCTAGTAACTAACTCCTTTCCCCGTGCCTTCATGGAAGAAAAAAAAAATTAATACCAAAAAACTCAGGCCCAACATCATCTCAGAATAATTTAAAAATCAAATCAATTTAGCCTTATCAAGCACTTGTCATCTTATTCTTGGTTTGTTTGTTTTTCATTTTTGAAGGTCAAATGAAAACTGTGTCACAGGATGGAAATGGCCTGTGGATCCAGTTTGGACCAACACAGTTAGGCTCATACAAAGAAGGAGAAACTTTCTACAGATTAAGAGGCTCAGAGATAATGTCTCTATCGCTATAAATCTTTTTTGTTTTTGTCTTTTTGCCTTTTATGTAGAGCCGCACCCGCGGCATATGAAGGTTCCCAGGCTAGGGGTCTAACAGGAGCTGTAGCCGCCAGCCTTCGCCACAGCCACAGCAACACGGGATCCAAGCCGCGTCTGCAACCTTCACCACAGCTCATGGCAACACCGGATCCTTAACCCACTGAGCAAGGCCAGGGATCGATCCCGCAACCTCATGGTTCTTAGTCAGATTCGTTAACCACTGAGCCACGATGGGAACTCCTATCGCTATAAATCTTGATATTCATGTGATGTGTTTTATGTAAGCATATCAAAAGAGAATGATAAAGGAAATGGAAGTGTGTAAACAGTCAATGAATTTTAGTAAAAGGCATATGAGAATTCCAAAAAAAAAAAAAAAGAGGCACAGAGGAGTTCCCATCATGGCTCAGTGGTTAACGAACCTGACTAGTCACCATGAGGTTGCGGGTTCAATCCCTGGCCTTGCTCAGCAGGTTAAGGATCTGGTGTTGTCGTGAGCTGTGGTGTAGGTTGCAGATGCGGCTTAGATCCCGCGTTGCTGTGGCTGTGCATAGGCGGGCAGCTACAGCTCCAATTAGACCCCTAGCCTGGGAACCTCCATATGCCGCAGGTGCGGCCCTAAAAAAGAGAGAAAAAAAAGAGGCACAGGGATGATATAGTGAAAGAATTGTGTACTAGTTCAGAATGTTTAACAGCAGAATCAAGAGTGGAATCCCACTACCAGGTAACTGTGGATACAAGATGAAGTATAATTTTGCAATTTATTGCTCGTAGTTGGGAAACATACTTGTTCTGTGGGCAAGATGGAGATGGGGCAGCAGAGAAGGCGGCTATAGAAGCGACCGGGCACACTGTCAACAGTGAGGGTGGAGGGTGCTGTGGAGGCAGCACTCAGCTGGGTGATCCCCCCAGGGCCCGGGGGCGGGAGGCTAATGAGGCCAGAAGGACACTGATAATGAGATGAGGTGAGAGGGCTGGAGAGGGTGGGAGCCAGGGCGAGGGCAAAATCAGACTTAGGAGTTGTGAGGGTGCAGGAGAATAGGTAAGATCTGGATCATGGGAAGGAGGAGATCTGGGGCATAAAAGCAAGAGAAAAGAAAGCTGCAGGCAATCAAGTGAACTGTGGGCTGGGGGTGAAAGGTGCAGCACCCTCAGTTTGCCCCTTTTCTGCTGTTTCTTTGGCTCAGTAGGAGAGCCCACACTGGGCCAGCACTAACCTTCTGCACACCTGTCCATTTCTTCCGAGTCCTGCAGCCAGGCCGCCACTTTGCTCTGCCCGGTTGTGCAGGTTGCAGGGAGGCTGTTGCTGCAAGGGAGAGGGGACTGCCAGGGAAAGCTGTTTGGCTGCACCTACAGTGAACAAAAAGAGCATCGGGTTAGGAAGAAACAGGACATTGAAGTGACTAAAAAGAATACAAGTACCCTTAAAGCAACATTAAAAGAGAGGGGAAAGGAGTTCTGTTGTGGCTCAGTGGGTTCAAGACCCAGCGTCATGCCCATGAGGATGCAGGCTCCATCCATGGCCTCGCTCAGTGGCTTAAGGATCCAGTATTGCTGCAAGCTGCAGCGTAAGTCACAGCTGCAGCACAGATTTGACCCCTAGCCCAGGAACTTCCACATGCCAAAGGTGTGGCCATAAAAAGAAAAGAAAAAAAAAAAAAGAAAAGAAAAGAGGCATGCTCAAACTATGGAAGAAGCCTCTTGGCTAAATGTGGCATGAGCTCAGTGAAGCCAAAATTCATTGGCTAAGCAACACCTGTTTAGCTACTATCTCCACCATGTAATGAAGAGGACAACATTCAAGTGTCTCTCACACTCAGGGAGTTCCTGTTGTGGCTCATCAGAAATGACCATGACTAGTATCCATGAGGATGCGGGTTCCATCCCTGGCCTCACTCAGTGGGTTAAAGGCTCTGGCATTGCTGTGGCTGTGGTGTAGGCAAGTAGCTACAGCTCTGATTCAACCCCTAGCCTGGGAACTTCCATATGCAGCAAGTGGGACCCCAACTCAAATTTTCAGCAGTCTTGAATTACTCAGTTAAGTTGTAGCTGATACAGTGTCCCTCTTGCAGTACTCAACTCATGACTGAAGGCCTTTCCTTTCTGAAAGCTCTCTTTACCATTATAACCAACTCATGGTTTTATCAGCCACTTGTGTTTCTTAAATATGTTATCCATCAACAAAAAACTTTGCCTTGCTTTAAATGCATATTGAAAACTGTAACATACAGAATTCCTGCTGTGATGCAGTGGTTTAAGAGCATGACTGCAGTGGCTCAGGTTGCTGCAGTGGTGTGGGTTCGACCCCTAACTGGTCAGTGGATTAAGGATCTGGCATTGCTGTAGCTGCAGTGCAGGTCACTTCTGTGGTTCAGATTCAGTCCCTGGCCCAGGAACGTCCATATGTTATAGGTACAGCCATTAAAAAGAACAAAAGAGAAAGAAAGAAAGAAAGAAAGAAAGAAAGGAAGGAAGGAAGGAAGGAAGGAAGGGAGAAAGGGAAAGAAAGGAAGGAAGGAAGGAAGGAAAAAAGGAAGGAAGGAAGGAAGCTGTAACACATAAAATAGCAGTCTTGGCAAGTTATTGCTATCTATAGCTGATTGACTTTCCATTAAAGGGATTTTCTTTTTTTTGGCTGTGCCCACAGCATATGTAAGTTCCTGGGCCAAATATCGAATCCACGGTATAGCAGTGACCCTAGCCACAGCGGTGACAACACTGGATCTTTAACCACTAGGCCACTAGGGAACTTCCCATTAAAGGGATGTTATGTGAAATAAAGTTGTATGAAGTATGTAGATACTAAAGTAAACATTCTGTGAAAAAGCATCAACTTATCTCCCTTAAAGCCGAAACAACTTTAAAACTCCATACTTGACTTTAATATTCAATTACAACTGATCGTGTCTCTTCTAAATCATTATGAAATGAAGGATACACTTACTTAGCAAACCTAGACTTAATTTATTACCTGCACAGGGCCACACGGAAATTTACATTCAGGAATAATTTGATGCTTAGAATGCAAGCAAGTGATGAAAAGCTCTTTTCACTCTTTATCGCTTTTTGATAAATGTAATGGAAGTCTTCCACTGAGTTAGGTCTTAAAGCTATGTTATTGGTAACTAGAGCAACAGTCTACAAACACCAGAGTTGTAGAGCTGTCCTATTCCAAGGCACACAGTGGGGAGGATTTGGTTTCAGCTCTCTATTCTCGGATATCACCCAAGTTATTTAATACAGAACACAAGGGATGAAAAGAACACATCTTTTATTAATACTCTGTGCCAAAGACACAGGTAGAAGCTGAAAGAGTCAAAGGACTAAACATTTATATTTTTAAAATATCCATCTGGGATACATTTTTTGTTTAATTTGGACTAATGCTGGGATTCATTCTATTGTGTGGTGAGAACACAGGAGGCCCAGAACAACATGGGAACCATCTTCACATCCTGTGCCAGGTCATTCAGGAAGCACCCTGCTTCCTAATTACCCAGCCTCCTGGTTCATTTCCTTTCATTCCAGAAGTGGTTAGTTATTATCATTAACCCTACACCCTGTTCCTGGGAAAGAGATATTTCAGAATGAAATAAGGTTTGAGAGTCTTGTGAAATACATTAATGGGATTTAACAAACATGGCTAAAATAATTTCCGCGGAAATAGCAAAAACTAAAGATAGCTGCATTTCATTTAATCTGATTTGATCAGTCTCGCATAAACCTCCATGAGGTTTTACAATGCTTTTGCCAAGGAAACTTGGATATATGTTATTCCATATATCCCTATGTAGGAAAACAGAGAAAAGCAGAATCTTCATTGAAACGCCCTTGAACCCAACTCTTTGTGGCGGTCCTGGGTAGTGCAGTGTGGCTATGGTTCAGAAGACTTAATTGCTGAATCAAAGGCAGAAATAGCTGTCTCCTTGCCTATTGTCTTAACCTTGACTTTTAAGAGGCAACACCTCTAGTTTTTCAGCAACATAGAAAAAGAATTCTTAATACAGCCCAAAGAATAGCTTTAGCCTCCTTTAATCTAGTACCTGGTATAATGGAAAAGATATTGATTTTGGAAACAGAAATGAGGACTCAGACCTTGGCTCAAAGTCTTGCTTAATGTCTACATAACTTCTGGAAAAATTCTTTACTGTCTGTGAGCTTTCAGTATATTATAAATATATATGTATGTCAAATGTATGTCAAATGCTTTAACATAGTGCCCGGCTATCTACATAGGCCATGATTTGTATTACTGTCACATTCTCTAGCCCCCTTGCATTAACCTTATGAGGAAATTCACTGGTCTCTCTCATGGTCATGTATATATCACATTTTCAAAACTCTGTGGGCTTCCTATTACTACCCAGGAAGACCTCAGTTTCTAGGTGCTGATCAACCAAATGTTCACTCTACTTTCTAATATTCCTATAAAGCCATATAAAATTAGCATGTAGTCCATTCACAGAAAGGAAAAGTAACTGTTAAGTCTACTGATGATCCACATTTCTACCTACTCTACACATGTAATTGACTATTAAGATTTTTTAAAAATTTTATATTGGAGTACAGCTGATGTATGATGTATTAGTTTCAGGTGTACAGCAAAGTGATTCAGTTATACATATACATATATCCATTCTTTTTCAGATTCTTTACCCATATAAGTTATTACAGAGGCTTGAATAGAGTTTCCAGGGCTACATGTAGGTCCTGGTGATTAAACACTTGTAATTAACCTTTTTTTTTTTTTTGTCTTTTTGCCTTTTCTAGGGCCACACTCATGGCATATGGAGGTTCCCAAGCTAGGGGCCTAATCGGAGCTGTAGCCCCTGGCCTGTGCCACAGCCAGAGCAACACAGGATCCGAGCCGCATCTGCAACCTACACCACAGTTCACAGCAACACCAGATCCCCAACTCACTGAGCAAGGCCAGGGATTGAACCTGCAACCTCATGGTTCCTAGTCGGATTCATTAACCACTGAGCCACCACGGGAACTCCCAACACTTGTAATTAACTTTGACACTAAATGTCACCATTGTCTTCTGAGCACTGAGATTACAAAGCAAATCTTCTTTTTCTAGTTTGTCTAATGAGACTCAGTAAACGTGTGCATAAATTTCCAGGCAATTTCTGGACTGATTTTTATACAACAAAGTCATACCTTTCCATCCACCACAGAAACATTAGCAGCAGGTGAGGATTCAGCCGTGGAGGTTGAAGGAAATATGTGAAAACTAGCATCTCTCGGTGATCTCACAATTTCATTTTGCCGATACAGTCGATGATGGCGCAGTTTGGAGACCCAGGCATCAAACCAGTCCTGGGATTTCACCTAAAACAATGAACAAGAGGAGTAGGTAATGGTGAAACCAATCTCCTGTTGACCACCGATCTCCCCTGATACTGGCCGAGCAACTCTTGGAAAGTGACTTTACCTTCAAATGATAGATATGTTCTTCTGTGTCAAGGTCTATCCTCCGTGCTTTCTTTTTAATTGACATGACAGAGAGCCCGACATCGATGCTTCCATGAACCTTCCCTTTTTGAATCTGAAATCAAAAAACTAGTAAATAGGCTGGAAGGATATGTGATATGACGTGTTTGGGTATTCAAGTGAGTTGAATGTAATCTTCAACTTATCTACAGGAAATGGAATATCACCCCTCCTTTACAAAGAAAAAAAAATGGCTAAGGTTCTGAAGTTAAGGTCCTTTCTCTGAGGACAGTTGAAGTTGCAGTAACTTCACACAAATTTTAATAAGACTATTCATCTTTTTTCTTGTTTTTGGCATGTCTGTAATGTTAATGCTTCATAATTCTAAATCACACAGTTTATATCCCCCAAAAGATATCTTTACTGGTTCCTAAAATAACTATGGTCAGTCTCTGACCTATGACCCAGAACATCCCCAAGTAATCAGGCAGCTGACAACTGCTGGGGCAGAAGTGGGCAACTGGGACCAAGAGTACAGGACAGACAGCTCTTCTTTCCGATTGCCTCATCTGATCAAGGACACACAGCTGACTCTGTGAAAGAGCTGCAGAGAGAACGAAAGTCTGAGCCCTTTGTTATTTCTCCTACACCACAATGACAAGAAGGAGAGCATTTTCTAGTTTTGCATGCAAACAATGACTTTTTATATTAAAGAAAACTAATCTGGAATAATTTTAGATTGGGATTCCCAAGATAAAAGAATGCATGAATAGACATGAAATTTGTAAGACAGGTTTTTAAAGGACATCGATGAGAACAAGTGTTACTTTAAATTTCAAAAAAAGCATGTAAAGCATAGCTTACTGAGAGATGCAAGAAAAAAAAGTCTATCTGGGTTTTTTCTCCAAGACAGAAAGGGTAATTTTTATTAGTCACTTGCAGGTTTAAGCTTCTGTTTTAAACAATGTACATCACAACAGTTAAATTATCATGCAACAGTTTGAGATTTTATGTCAGTTTGAGCATAGGCATAAAACATACCTTCAATGCAACGTGGAAGTTTGGTAGCTTGTTAAATCTTACTGGCACAGAAACGCACAGAGCTGGTAACTATGGTAAAAGGCTTGTACACTGTGCTGGTTACTCACTTGGAGCAGAATTCTAAACCAATCTTTGAAACATGTCCTACGTGCTACTTACATCAAGTGGTGCCTTTGAATACTTTAACATTCCATTATCCAGGACAAAAAAACGCTGCAAGAACCAAACAACCCCCAGTTACTGTCAGTATTTTGAATTACATCACACATTCACAAGTGTCGGTCTAATGTTGAATGGCATTTAGTAATCAGTATGTTCGATCATTTTCACGTATTTGCATTCAGCACACCTGGCAACAGTCCGTTACATTAAATGGTAAGGTAATTTGAGCTCGAGTTCCATACTATTTACCTAGTAGAGTTCTTCTCCACATAATCCAATGGGGACAGAATCTTTTCGCCACGGTTTTTCTTTTTTTAAAATTTATGTTATTGGCGTATAGTTGCTTTACAATGTTGTGTTAGTTTCAGGTGTACAGCCAAGTGATTCCGTTTACATATACATATATTCATTCTTTTTCAGTACAGAATACTGAGTAGAGTTCCCTGTGCTATACAGTAGGTCCCTGTTGGTTATCCATCACCAGTTTTTCTTAATGTTGGTGGTAAGGGTAGGGAATCCAGGGCCTGCAACTAAGACTTTCTGAATGAACTACATTAGGGTGTTTTTGAAAGTGAGAAGTGAGAGCAACCTGAGGTCAGTGGCTCTGTGAGAACTTGTCTACAGGGAATTTTTTTTAATTTATTTTTTATTTTTTTGCATTATAGCTGGTTTACAGATTTCTGTCAGATTTTCCAACTACACTGCGTGGTGACCCAGTTACATGTACATATATGGATTCATCACATGTGATTAGATACAGTTCCCTGTGCTGTACAGCTGGATCTCCTTGCTTTTCCATCATTAAAGCATTAGTTATCCCCATTACAGGGAACTTTTCACCTTGGAGATAAACTCCTGCACTTCCTTGGCTACCATGGATAACTCCTGAAAATGCCCATGTCTGCTACAGAAGCCAGTGGACTGGAGCTATGATTAATGAATTATCTGGAAAGTTAAAAAAAGTAGCCATATCAATACGCTTGCATCTCCACTTAGCAAAATGCTTGCATTTCACTATTAGTAGAAGAGATTAAAAATTAGTTCTGAACTATACTGAGGGGGAAAAAGATATCTACATTTAGGGAAATTTTTGTCTCCTCCAAGGTATTCTTGGTCCAGTCCAAATGAATCTAGCCATTTTTGTTCCACAAGCCTCAGAAGCTCTCTGCTGTTGACTTCCTTTCCATGGACAATTGACAGGAGAACACATAGCTCCCAGGACCCCATCAAACAATGGGTCCAGTGCCCTACTCTAGTCTCTGCAGATACAGAGAGTCTTTCTGTGGCTGGAAAATTACTTTGTGGTGAAATTATAGCTGACTCAGGAACTCTTAGCTGCTGAGGTGGCAGGCAGGAAGGCCTCGGGACACCTGCCCAGAACTCCAAGAAGGCCACAGTAACCCCTTTGATACGGGTTCTGGTGGGGGTGTTTCTATAGCTGAAACTCCTTTGTCTTTGACTTGGGTAATCAAATGGGCTGATGTCTGAACACATATCTGATGTAATCAGAGACCAGGAGAAAAGGCAATGCAAGGGCGAGTCTCCTACAATTTATGTAGCTAAATGTTCTCAGACATGGCCCAGAAAGAGTTGCTATTGAACCACAACCAGTTTTGCTACAACTTGGACCAAGAGTGCTAAACAAAAGTTACCAATTCAGATGAAATGGGTTTCTTTGATTTTTTTTTCTATTTTTCCATTCCTATCTATCCAAGAATTTTAGTGGGGATAACCTGTGGATGGTCATGGAGAAAGAGATGAGTAAGGCCACTGGGAGGAATTGCAAAGTGGTAAGTTTAGAATGAAAGGCAAAGGTGATTCTAGGAAAGAGTACGGCCAGTGTCCAAAATCCAAGAAAGAACAAGGGTGCCAAGAGATTCCTGGCACTGGTATAATATTATGAGTTCAAGGGAGATTGCCAAGGTTTCTGACAAATGAGAGGGAAGAAGACTCTCTGACCTGTTTTTATTCCATCCTCAGAGAGAGGGGATGCGGGCACTGTTTCCCACCTGTTGATTTTTAAGTCCGTCCCTTAAACTGCGAAAATATAATTTCTTCAAGGATGTTATAGTCCATAGCCTCCCTGCCTGGGCCAATGGGCAGCAGCTACCCAGCCACTTGGGCTCACAAATCCATATGCCTTGAGATGAAACCCATCAGCAAGTGTGGCAAGTAATCAACGTGTCCTTCCAGGGATTTCAGAAAAGATGCAGGTGGTTTATGAAAGGGCTTTCTGTTGAAAATGGAAGGCAACTTTTTTCTCTTTAGCATCACAGAATTCCTACTAAGTCTGTAACTACAACAATATAGTGCAAAATATTTTCTCCATAATTAAAACTGAAGATGGAAAAAGGTTATGGAGTAGAGGAGAGAGAAATAAACCACATATGTTAAAGGCCAATAAACAAACTTCCAAGATCTGTGATTTTCCATCTTTAGTTTGCACTGGTGACAATAATTCTAGGAATTTATCCCAAGAACTTCAATGGACATTCATGCATAAGAATGTTCATTACAACACCATCCAGTAAAAAATCAGACATATTCTGCATATCCAGCAACAGGGAATTGGTTCAATAAATGTTGGGATAGGGAGCTCCTGCTGTGGCCCGGCAGGTTTGGGATCTGGCATTGTCTCTGCAGCAGCACGGGTTCAATCCCCAGCCCAGCACAGTGGTTTAAGGGTCTGGTGCTGCTGCAGCTGTGATGTACGTCACAGCTATAGCTCAGATTCGATCCCTGGCCATGGGTGCAGCCAAAAAAGAAAAAAAAAAAGTGGGGATATATAGTATAAACCCATCCAATGAAATACATGTATGGATTTAAAAACATCTTATATTTAGAAGAACATTTAATAAGAACATATTTATAATAATTTAAGTGAAAAAAGCAGAGTGGACAACGTGTCCAAACTGTATTTTAAACAACTTGTAAAATATTCTTTCCCTGCATTCAGATATTACAGATCTCAGACTTAAATAGGTATGAAAGTTTGCTGCCTGTATGGTTAAAATAAGGCCTTGAAGATTAGCTTCGCAAGTACAGCCATTCTTGGTTTCCCACCCAATGATACCAACCAAGAGCCTCTTTATTTATGAAGACGATCTAAAGATGAACACGATGAAACTGTTACCTTGTGCCAGCCTTTTAAAGGCCATTTTCTCTTCTTCAGCATAAAACCTTCATGTTTGTCTGGTCTCTGGACGTTGGTTTGGCCTATTTTCAGCCCTTCTATAATTTCCCAGCTGTCAGCTTCCTGTGAGAAAAGAAGAAAAACAAATCACACATTTCTCAGTGTTTGATGATACGCTTGAAGTAGATTCATACCCACCACAAATATGAACAATATTCTGGACATTAGACACTGCTATGCACTTAGAACTAAAGTGAAGAGGAGCTTCCTAGTCTACCTGGAGGTATGTGGTCCATCAGAGATGAGATGGATGGAGTTGGAGTCTGGGCTAGAATGAGATTTTGACTGCCTGTATTCAGAAGGTTTAAAATGTATTTTTTTTCAGGAGCTCTCATCATGGTTCAGGAGTAATGAACCCGATGAGTATCCATGAGGACATGGGTTTGATCCTGGCCTCACTCAGTGGGTTAAGGATCTGGTGCTGCTGTAAGCTGCGGCGTAGGTCACAGATGAAGTTCAAGTCTGGCGTAGGCTGGCAGCTGTGGCTCCAATTCAACCCCTAGACTGGGAACTTCCATATGCTGCTGGTGCAGTCCTAAAAAGAAACAAAACAAAACAAAACAAAACAAAACAAAAACCGCATTTTTCCAGACAGTTCATCACTGGGGACAGAGGCACATTACAGTTTTTATTTTTTATTTATTTATTTTTTGTTTGGAAACGATTTTTTAAAAACGGTTTTTATTTTTTCCATCACAGCTGGTTTACAGCGACATATTAAAGTTTTTAATGAGACCGTTTTGATGAAACACGTTCCATTAGTGTGTGAGTCTGGCTTTCTGTGTAGAAAAGAAAAGGCTGCAGCAGCCCACGTGGCTTGTAACCCGTTAAGCTGAAGAGCAGAACAGTGGGTGGGCATCTGTTTCCTCTCCATGAGGCTGCATGCACTTGAGCGCGCGTAAAAAGCCTCACTTGCCACGCCAAACACACACCAAGAAGTCCATGCTTTCAAAGACACACATTCTGAGACACATGTCCCCTTGGGAGCCTGTGAAAAGTGCACCAGACTGCATGGCCAGAAATCTAGGATTCTAGAGTCCTCACAATAATCTTCCTCTGTTAAAAACAGGCTAAATCATGGTTTCCTCTTTCACAGGATATGTCTGTTCATCTATGATGTTAAAAAAAAAAGTTTTAAAAATAAATTGTCAACATTTAAAAAGCAGAGGATTTTGGGGCACTACCTGGTGGCCTAGAAGGTTAAGGATCCAGTAATTTCACTTCCATGGCTCCGGTTACTGCTGTGGTTTGGGTTTGATCCCTGGCCCAGGATCTTTTGTAGGCCATGGGTGCAGCCAGAAAAAAAAAATCAGATTTCAGACTTTAAAAATCCAAATTTCTAGTGTTTTGTGAAAGCCTAAGATCTGGCAATGCTGGTCCTGCCCTGAGGGACAGCTGCCTGTCTCCACTTTGCCGGTTGGGCCTCCTTCCATGTTAGGAATCTGCTCCTTATCAACATCCTGAGTTTTCCAATTACTGGCCCAGGTGATTTCTGAGGGCCCCTGCAGCTCCAAAGTAACCGATGACCTGGCAAACACTCATATTCTAGAGCTCAGCCACAGGGCATGATTAAGCAGGAGTTTTAAAAGCAGGAACAACGAGGTCACACGCCATGCACAACTGCTACAGTCCTGTCCATGGCGCAGGGGGACAGATTCTCTCAGCATAACCTCAGCTCTGGAAAGCCCAATGTACTCCCGGATCAGGGCAGGCCCCTTTGCAGAGCACCCCATCCCAAAATGCTATATCAGCTGCCTGCTGAGAAGATACGTTCTGCCGAAAATCACGCTTAGGCCACAGCACAAAGGCTTCCACGGGAACAATGATGGGTTTCATTTCAGGGCAGGTGAACTTGTTGGCTCACATGTCTGGTGGTGGCTGCCCAGAACCTGCTACAGGACAGTGGCTCTGACAGGACCCAGGGGCAAAGGGGCCGTGTTCAGTTACTGACATTGGCCATGGGGACAGGAGGGGACAGGGCTGTGTGTTTACCACCCGTGCCTCTGCTCCCTGTTTTCTCCTTTCATCTCAGAAGCTGCTTGAGCTATAGCCAAGTCAAACCTATGTTTAATGGAGTGGGACTGTCACAGAAAATTGTTTCCAGGAGATGTGGCTGAACATTGCTTCGTGCAAACATCATGCATCCTAGGAGATACTCTTGGCTTGTGACGAGCCCTCTAAAGTCAGCATCACGCTTCTACTCTACCCAAGACCAGTCCAACCAGCACCACCACCCCTGAAAATGAATCTGAGACCAGTGCCATTTCTCCATCTTCTTGGTCATCTCTGAGGGGTGCCTAGTGAAGGAACCACTTCCCTCACGGAAATGCATTTACTAGTGTTCATCTGGCAACATTAACAACCCTTTAAAATATCTGTAAAGTTCCCCTTACATAAGAAAACAATTCCCAAAGTAATTTTCTACTTGAATACTGTCAGAAACCTTGATTGATCTGGTCAGAACTCTTAATTAGATATAGCGATTAAAAAAAATCTATTTCTGATGAGACAATTTCAGGCTCTATACCATGTTTTTTGGGCAATAAAAGCCATTATCATCAGGAATACAAAGCAGAGCATATTTTAATACAAAGCACAGCATTTTTTTTTTTTTTTGTCTTTTTAGACCTGTACCTGCGGCATATGGAGGTTCCCAGGCTAGGGGTTAAGTTAGAGCTGTAGTCACTGGCCTACGCCACAGCCACAGCAATGTGAGATCTGAGCTGTGTCTGTGACCTACACCACAGCTCACGGAAATGCCAGATCCTTAACCCAATGAGTGAGGCCAGGGATTGAACCTGCATCCTTAAGGATATAAGTCAGATTTGTTTCCACTGCGCCATGACGGGAACTCCACAAAGCAAAGCATTTTAATTTTTTCATGTTCAGCTGAAATTCCATACATGAGTATTGCTTATCAATAATGTCAGAATAATAGAAGGAAATAGTAGGTTCTCATAAAATGCCCAGTATCTTTGGCTTTTTACTGTCACCAACAAAACAGATAAGAATGATGAATTTTTATTCCATAAGTGATGCATTTCTACCAATTTCCTTTAGAAAGTCTTGGTATAATCAAGAAATCAAAAGAATAATGCTCTAATATTGTACACATATTCATTAGTGCTCTCTCTGTTTTTAGATTATCAGCTGTATTGAATGACATTTCTATTTTTAGTAGCCCCATCCATGGATACCATCTCTAGAAGAACAGCATTTTTTTCTTTTTTCTTTTTGTCTTTTTAGGGCCACACCTGCAACATATGGAAGTTCTCAGTCTAGGGGTCAAATCAGAGCTGTAGCTGCCTGTCTATACCAGAGCCACAGCAACACCAGATCCTCAACCCACTGAGCAAGGCCAGGGATCGAACCTGCATCCTCATGAATACTAGTCAGGTTCATTACTGCTGAGCCACAACGACAACCCCAAGAACGGCATTTTTTATTTTTCGCTAGATCTTATCTTATCTGAAGGCTAGTGTTCATTTTTTCAGTGTGTGTGTGTGCGTGTATGTGTGTGTGTGATGAATACTCTGGAATACTGGTAAAAATGGAAACATTTAATAGTAAGTACAAATGCTTTTTGAATTTTTTTCTAATTGAACTTAGAATGTTATAATAGCCTGTCTCTGTAGAGCTATGGCTACTGATTTCCATCATAGCTATTTTTTTTTTCTTGTTTTAGAGTTTAACTACAGAGGAGGCAAAGGGTGGACGGTGGATAGATAAGACAGAAAAAGGAAAAAGTTTAAAATGTATTTTTTAAACATAAATGCAGCTCTCTGAACAAATAACTCCACACGCTCTGATGCAGCATTATTAAACCCAGCAAAAGAACTTGGGCGAATCCTAATATAATTCTTACAGTTAAATTAGCTGCCTAATGGACTAAAAAGGCAAAGGATAAAGCCGGAGAAAACAACTCTATTTCAATTATAAATACTGATGATAATGTTACAAATAAGGTGCGTAAGAAACGAAACACACCATCTTAGCACCTAGTACAATCCATCTTTATGCTTAGGAGACCAGGTCTTTCTTGAGAAAGCTAAAATTAATTTCGAAAAATTGAATTTCATAATTTCAATTGCTATTCATTTTCTACTTAAAAGTCACCAACTTTCATAGGTTTACCTAGAACAGAAACAAAGTCAAAAGTCATTATGTAATCAGGTGAGTACCCAAATCAGATATACAAATACTTTTGCTATTAGAGAAGTTTTAAAAATACCTTTGAGCTAACAATACCTAAAAACAGAACGTTAATTTGATAACTTGTTAACAGCCCTACTTAGTCTGTTCATTTGAAAAAAAACAAAGACATTTCCTTTCTCAAGGGTATATTCTTTGGGTGTGGGTGTCTGTGTGCGAGTGCGGGGTTACATGAACTGCTTTAGAAGGCGAAAGCACCAACAAATTTGAACAAATCCTGAGAGAGGACGGTGTGTACTTCAAATAATATTGTTGCTATGGTATCTGGACTGGATGGGACTCTGATTTCATGGGGTCTCAGAAGATGTGTTATCTATTAATGCAAAAAAAAAAAAAAAAAAAAAGAGTATTAGGCTCACAGCAAGATCCAAGCAGGCAAATGCGTGGAAGAATGGATGCTGTTGGTGCCTCACCAGATTCCTGTATCAGGCTAGTGGACCCATGTCCCAGCTGCTGTGAGCACTGTGAACTGCTAAGGCTAATAGCTCCTTCCTTCCACCAGGCATTGCTGTTTGGCCAAGGTGGAGTCATCACACTGGGAAGTTATACTGTAGCTTTTCCCTCCCCCCACGGCTCTCAAAGACTGAAAGACACAAATGGCTGAAGTCCTCCTTGCCTCAGGGTGAGAACAACCCTGTGATATAACTCATGCTCCAGAGCTCACCATGGAATCAGGCTGAGCGTGGATTCCAGCTGAAACCCCCTTGCTTAGTGCCAGCACCTGTCCTAACCTCTTTGCTCACCCCTTTCCTCCTGAGGGCTCTCCCTCAGCAAATCACAGACATCCAAGCCCATGTTGCCTTGGGCCACCTGACATAAAGGAAAGATGTGAAATAAAGACGAGTGTGATAAGCACAGAGACAGGCTACACAAGACAGCTTGGGGCTGAAGGTAGACTGGATAAGGGAGACAAGGAATGAGCAAGAGGCATTTGAAGAAGGGTTCCTATGAGCCTAACTTAAAAGAAGCTGGAGTTTTAGCCAAATGAAGGAAGGGGAGGGGAGCAGAAGAGCACCCCATGCAGGCCTGGTGGAAGGAGCATATGCCCAACAGCAGAGGAGAGAGGCAGCCCGGTCAGTGGAGGGACCTGCCTGCAGGTGGATGTCACTAGGGTAGGGAGTGATATGCCGAAGAGGCTGGAGATGCAGCTAGGGGGCCAGGAGGGGCCAGAGCAAGTCTTGTGTGCATGTTGCTCCCTGCTTGTTTTAATGGCAGCACTCCTCCTTTCCATTTCTGTGTATCATTCTCCAAGCCTTCCTCTCTCTGTGCCTCTCACTACCATGGTCTCTGTTCCCCACTGCTCTATATCACATGCTTCCCAGCTGCCTGACTCTGGACGACTCACTTATTCTCCAAGACTCAGTTTCCTTACCGATAAAATGAGGATAATATTAGAACTCACTACATCGAGCTGGGGGCTGACTGAGTGAGAGAACGTAAGTACTAATCCAGTTGGTTGGCTCAAAGTGGGTGCTCAATCAATGTTCGCTGCCTTGTCTGTCACCCCTATACTGACCTCTCTGTCCTTTAGCTGCATATATGAGAGAACTGAGGTTTCAAAGAGAATACTAGTTGTGTTTACCAAGTGGACATTCTCTGTTTGCAATTCAAATAGAAATAAGATAATTTTTCATTTCCAAGTCAGTTTTTATAGTTTTTTTTTTTTTTTTTTTTTTCAGAGTTACAGCTACAGCCTACGCCAGAGCCATCGCAATGCAGGATCCGAGCCACGTCTGCGAGCTACACCATAGCTCACGGCAACACCACATCCTTAACCCGCTGAGCAAGGCCAGGGATCGAACCTGCAACCTCATGGTTTCTAGTCAGATTTGTTAGCCACTGTGCCATGATGGGAACTCCAGTTTTTACAGCTTCAATAACTTCCCCCCTTTTTTAGTTCAGTGGTCTACTCCTGTCTGATAGGATAAACTTTAGAGCTTGTCATGCCTTCCAGTAGAAAGAGGTACGAGTGTCTGTATCCTACGATGCTAGTGGAGTGGAGTGTTTGTTTCATACGGGATTCTGCTTAGGAAAAGCAATGTGGATGGGTCAGTTATACAACTTGTAAGTTAACCTTTTTGGAAAATAAAGTGCTGTTCTGGATTCAAAATCCCCATGAATTCTATTTTTTGAGTTTCTCAATAGGGGAACCACTCCACTGAAAAATCTCAAGGAATCAAGAAAGAGATGGCAATGAACAGGATGGCATCCCCCCCCCAGAATTTTATTTGTGTTTTGCATTTTTTTTTTTTTTAAGGGCTGCACCTGCGGCATATGGAGATTCCCAGGCTAGAGGTTTAATCAGAGCTGTAGCTGCCGGCCTACGCCACAGCCACAGCAACGCCAGATCTGAGCTGCATCTGTGATCTACCCCACAGCTCACAGCAATGCTAGATTCTTAACCCACCAAGTAGGGCCAGGGATCGAACCCGCGTCCTCCTGGATACTAGTTGGGTTCATTACCACTGAGACACAATGGGAACTCCCTGTTTTTTGCATTTTAGATACCAGTGGATTTAGATGTTCCCCTATTCCGAGGAAGAGAAGGCTTGAGGGGAGGGAACACTGGCTTCCACGGAGCAGAGGAGGTCGTCAGCATAAGCTGCAGTGTTCTCCTCAGAACTCATTGCTAGGAAGGCCAGATGTAAGAAGGCGCCAGAACTCTGAATGTACAACAGGCCCTCTGATTAGGGTCTGTCATATCCTGCAGGTTGGGTAGAGCTTTAAACAAATCTAAGTCTGAATCCTCGCTCTGCAGCTTTTGACCCTGGACAAGTTACTAACTCTCAGCTTCCACATCTGCAGAATGTAATAAATACCTACACTGTACGGAGCTGCTCATAAAGATTATATTAAATGGGATCAGATATTAAAGCACTGAGTACAGCCCCTGGTGCAGAGTGTGTGGGCAATAATTGTGTCTGTTGTTGTCATTACTGCTGGACCCAGTGATTTTTTTTCTATTAGCTTGATATAGAAGTATTAGCTTATCTCTCCAACATGGAACGATAATAGTTTCTCTTGCCCTTTTCCCTTAAAACAAAGAGAATTCTGGACATTTTTATGTAACCCTACAAATCCCAGCAAATATATTTTCATCTTTTCCCTCCCTATGCAGGTCAAAGAAACCTTACATCCTGGGGGCAGAAAGAAGTGGAAGAGCAGGAGTTCCCATTATGGCTCAGTGGGTTAGGAGCCCAACTAGTATCCATGAGGATGTGGGTTCGATCCTGGTCCCACTCAGTGTTTTAAGGTTCTGTCGTTGCCGTGAGCTACGGGGTAGGCCAGGAGCTGCAACTCTGATTCAACCCCTAGCCTGGGAACTTCCATATGCCACGGTGTGGCCCTAAAAAGATTAAAAAAAAAAGAAGAAGACGTGGAAGAGCAGCTCTACAGTGGGCGTCACAGCTACCTTAGGGGAGTCAGGTGTAGGAGTTCTAATTCACCCGGCCCCAGGCAGGCATCCTACCATCTGAGAGAGCACCGCTTTCCACCACTGACCTTGGACAGAGGGACCGGCTCTGGTTCCAGCAGTTGCCGACTTATAGAGGGTTCGGTGCTAGAGGAAGAAGTCCTCTCCAGTATGTGGATGCTCTGAAAATAAACAGAAATACAACCTAGGGTTAAACAACTCATTTCTCATGGGGATGGACATGGGAGTGAGATCACCTAGATCACAGTAAGAACAGTGAGCTGTGTTAAATATGGCAAGTTCCTGAGGAGACCAAAGGCAGCAGCAACGGTAAGAAAAATGTCAGCACAGGATTTTGTTTTCTCTCCTGTGGATTTGCTGCTGAACTTCTGCTGCAGTGCTGGTGTTAGTCTTAGAGACAGGGTCAGAGACCATACAAATTAAAAAAAAAAAAAAGCTACAAATATGTCCCCACATTTTTACAACTTTATGAGAATGGTGGTATACCTGCTACTTAGACAATTAGCTTTATATAGAAATACTTGCTCCTCTCTTCAAAGGCAGGAGACAAAGAGAAAGGTCTGTATCTTAACACATTAGCCCCAAATCTTAACACATTAGTCTCTAGAGTGTCTTATAACCCTTACAAGATAATTATATCATATTGTATTTTACTTATTATTATGATTACAATAACGGATAATTCTTAAATGTACAAAGAAGAAAACAACAAATTAAATACATCAAACAGTAGATGTCTTTTACAAAGACCATAAAGGCGCATTTATTGATCAGTGAGATGATACTTCAACAGGAAAATAGGCAAAGGCAACTCACGCAGAGCATTTGAAAAGATGCTCAACCTCAACCACAGAGGTATTCAAAGAAATGAAAACCAAAATAATAATAACTTATTATTATAGTAAATTTATTTATGATTTTTTAAAAACCCATTAGATTCAAGAATGGATTGGTGTTGGGGAAAGGGAATATAAACTGGGTACAGTCTTTCTATAGAGGAATTTTACAATTTTATTAAAAAGTCTTTAGAAAAAAAAAGAAGTACATGCCTCATTAACCCAGAAATCCCATAGCTAAATTTTTACTCTAAGGTAATAAAGACCTTGGTATGCAAAGATACAGGAACAATATGTTTACTAAAGTGTTATTTTTATTATACTAAAAAATATCTACTATATGAGAATAGTACAGACTTATACGAAATTCCATGCAGTGACTCACAATGACAACATGGGTTTCTGGTTGTTGATATGGAAAAAAATACCCACGACGTTCTGTTAACTAAAAAAAATCAGGCTATGTGAAGTATGTAGAATCTGATGACGTTAAACATATAATCAAAATATATTTCAGAATGTTAACAGTAGCTAAATAAAGGTGGTAGGATTATAAGTGACTTAATTTTTTGTCCTTTTTTTCTAGTTTTTTAGGGTAATAAAAAGATATTAGTTGTATATTTGGGGAAAAATAAGCACTTTATGTATATGGAGGTTCCCAGGCCAGGGGTCCAATTGGGGCTGCAGCTGCCGGCCTTCGCCACAGCCACAGCAATGTGGGATCCGAGCCGCGTCTGCGACCTACACCACAGCTCACGGCAATGCTGGATCCTTAACCCACTGAGCTGGATCCAGGGATTGAACCCATATCCTCATGGATCCTATTCCACTTTGTTAACTGGTTAGCCAGGAAAGGAACTCCCATCAATGGAATTAATATTTAGACATAGGTTGAAAATGTCTCATAACATTTTATTGTTTCAATAGACAGGCTGGATTTTATTTAACTTACTAAGGTCTCTATTTTAAATATCTCATTGGAAAACTATCAGATTTATGTTTGCTTCTTCATAAAGAAAATTATACTTTGACCTGAGTCAAATTACTTTAACTTCATTATGTTTTCAAACTTTTGGTTATTTCTATTACCTTGAAAACAAAAAGTCTGATAGTAAATTTAAAAAACCTTATCTGAATGCTTTTTAAAGTCATTTATTAGAGAATAACTGAAGTAAAAGGTTTATGAATTGCTCCTGTTTCTCTAATTTGTGAAGAAGCAGAAGAAATAAGCATAGATATTTTGGGGCAAAATGTAAAATTGGGTAGGGATTAGCAAGAATTCCTAATTTGACAGCCACAGTATCATGGACAATTTTAACACTAAATGGGACTCTGCTCTTTCCAGTCCCAGAGTTACCTGAATTAGAAGGGAAAATGATAATTGGGGCTGAGCATCTATATCTGTGCCAGTGCCTTTTGTGGGAGAGTCAGAGGCAAAGGCCTATAATGGAGAGAAAAACAGGCCATGGGAGTTCAGATCTTTACCAGACAAAATGAGAACCAAAGACCTGCGATTTGCATTATTTACTTGTTCATGTTGATACTCTGGATAGAATCCTACTTAAAACACATCAGTTAAATGTGAAATTTAGATTTATTCTGAAATCATAAAGTTGGGTACTAAAATCAGAATTGTTGTCGAAGTAAAAATTGTATTCACTTTCTGCTGATGTAATCATCTCTCCCCACCCCCACCCTTTTCAATTTCTTTTTGTTTTGTTTCATTTTAAAATGACAAGAGTAATATACGCTAACTATAAAAATTCAAATACAACACAGAACTATATAAAAAATAAGTCAAAATTCCTACTCCACTGCTATTCACCTCCCACCCAGCTTCTATAGCAGTTGTTCTCAAAAGGTGGTCCCTGAACCCTGAAGGTCCCCAGGGCAAGGTGAAAACTGCTTTTATAGTAATACCAAGATGTTAACTGCCTTTTTTACTCTTTCTCTCACTAATGTATAGTGGGGTTTTTCAGAAAATGGTTCCTGAGGCCACAAAGTTTGAGAACTGCTGTTCTCAAAGAACTACTATTAAAAATTTTGTGCTTATTAAAACAGAGAATTCTAACTTATATATAAGTTGTTTCCTTTCTCATAATGCTGCTTTTGAGGAAAAGCATTTTTAAAAAAGCTAACACATTTCAGAATTTCTATACAACCACTTAATCTACCTTAAGTTAAAGTATATAAATCTACTCATTAATAATTAAAACTATCCTGACATACTACAGAAACCTATAGGAGGGAAATATACCTGTTTCAAATACTCATCAAATATATCTGAGCAAAAATTCCCTAATCGTAAGTTCTATTAATATAAAAAAGCCATAAAAGAATTTTTTAAATGCATGAGTTGATTTTTCTAAAAAAGAACTATGAGCAGTAAAGATAGGTAGGTGTCACTATAATACAGAGATAGAAAATGCTCTCACCCTGCTCACAGCAAATAGATAACTTCATAATCTGAGATAATTTCATATAGGAAGAAAACAGTTTCTAACATATCATTTAAAAAATAACTGGGTCACCTTGCTGTACAGCAGAAAATTGACAGGACACTGTAAACCAGCTATCATGGAAAAAATAAAAATAAATGAAAAAAATTAGAGTCATCTAGAAACTACACATTTTAGTACCAGTTCTTCCCTCGCTATTAATAGGTAAATTATTAATTTACCTCATAGATCAGTAAAGCAAATATAATAAAGCCGAAGACCAGAAATGCCAGTGAAATGTGTCATTCATTCATTCATTCATTCATTCATTCATCCTTTGTTTCAATTAATCAGCAAATCATTACTGGGCACCTACACTCTGCCAGGCACAGATTACAGGGTGACAGAAAACAAAACAGGTAAGGGAACTGCTCCTGTGATGATTATTTTCTAAAAAGAGATCTCGTCTTTAAAAGCCAAATGAGGCTAAGTTTTTATAAACCCATGCACTAACCCTGTTCCATGTGGCAATGGCTTTTACTTTAATTTTTCTAGGGAACTATATTTGGCCTGAGCCTCTCTTTAAGGACCCTCTTCTATCTTCACACTTGTAGGTTGGCAAGCAACAAAACACACATGCATTGCCTCCCACCCCACTCCCTCCTTCTCCTCAACAAGTAAACATGGTAAGAAATGCAAAACTTGGAAAGAAGTGTGACCTTAGCAACTATGTAGGCAAGAAATAAAGGATTAGCTGAGGAACTCAGCCAGGTGAAAGAAATTAAATCACCTAATGTTCTAATCAAGCCACAGACAGAGAAATCAAGTTAGGATATTTAAAGTGTGATAAAAATGAGTTTTGTCTTTATAGAGACATGGGAATACTTAAAACGTTGCTAGGATTTTGTGGGTCAGAAGAGTTAGCAACCAAACAAAACAAAACTGAATCTGTAAAATACCTACTGCAGTACTTTCACAAAGAACGCAATGTTAGTTTTTTTCTCCAACTGATTTTACAAAAGTTTGTATTAGGGAAGAAAAGTAAATAAGTATTCAAACACAGTACAATATAGTTACACATTTGAGTTGAGTGAACAACCCAAACCCCAAATTCTGTTGATTTGCCAAGGCACAGAGAATGATAAAAATGTTTACTAAGAAAGAGTAAGTAAGTGAATATTCTTACTACCATAGCTGTATGTATATATTTTACTGAAAAAGTAAAGCACAGCTTCAGGTACCAGCTGATACCTTTTATTACAAATGTAACTAGCGTCATAAAACAAGCTGTTTCATTTAACTTTCATAATGATAATGAAGAAGGCAAAACTTCTTATACAAACTTGTGCAGTACATTGTATATTTGTGTATTATTAGAGCCTGTCATATGTCCAATAACAAAAAATTAATCCACCACTGTAAGAACTGGTTTCAAACTCATGGTTTTCATTATTTATTTGTTTATTTATTTATTGCTGTTTAGGGTTGCACCTGTGCCATATGGAAGTTCCCAAGTTCCCAAAGAAAAAAAAGTGCATATTTTTAAAGGTCATATTTTGTGACTTAATGGGCATAAGTATGTAGCTTTAAAACAGTATTTGGAATATATTAAATACAGTATAAGTGCCATCTATTTTAATAATAAAACTGTAAGCCTTAACTCCATGTAAGACATAAAATTAAATGGATATGAAGGGTAAGCTAGGTGGGGAAACTCAGAGCAAGTCGTTTTTTGTTCTGCTTTTTTTTCAGTTTTATTTATTTATTTTCTTATGGCCGCACCTGAGGCATATGGAAGTTCCCAGGCTAGGGGTCAGTCGAATCGGCTACAGTTGCTAGCCTTACACCACAGCCACAGCAATGACAGGTCCAAGCCGTGTCTGCGACCTACACCACAGCTTGTGGCAACATGGGATACTTAACCCACTGAGTGAGACCAGGGATTGAACCTGCATCCTCATGGATACTAATCAGGTTTTTAACCGCTGAGCCACAAATAGAACTCCAAACGCACATTCCCCAAGGTATGTAACCATACACACAACTACTCATTACTTTTAACGAAATACGTTAAGTACTTGAATGCTATGTTTTTAACACTGGCAGATATGAATAAGACAGTTTTCAAAATTGTTACACTCAGTCTTGCACTTGAGTTCACTTGGGGGCTCCTTGAAAGTAGGGATCAGCTCATCTTCACCTTGGTATCCACCCCCAATACCCTGAGCACAAGACCTTGCATGCCACAGCCCAGCTGAAAACTTCTGGATTTTTGGAGTTCCTGTCCTGGCGCAACAGAAACGAATCCAACTAGGAACTGAGGTTGTGGGTTCGATCCCTGGCCTTGCTCAGTGGGTTAAGGATCTGGCATTGCCGTGAGCTGTGGTGTAGGCTGCAGACACGGCTCGGATCCCCCGTTGCTGTGGCTGTGGTATAGGCCGGCAGCTGCAGCTCCTGTTAGACCCCTAGCCTGGGAACCTCCATATGCCACGGGTGCGGCCCTGAAAAAAAAGCAAAAAAAACCTTCTGGATTTTTTCAGGACTCTCTGATTAATCTGTAGAGAACAGTCCCTCAGCAGTCAGGTATAAAACTGCCATCTAGCTTCATCTTGGAATTACAAAAATCACAGCTCCAATAGGGCAGAACTTTTGAAAACATTTTAAAATAAGGATTTCACTTTAAAAATGGAAACATCTGGTGAATTAATCATACAGTTCTTGTTTATTAGATTTAAAGCTATGACTGGTTCATGTAGAACACAAAAAATGTAATCTGACAACATCTACAGTAACAAAAATTAAACCTTTTCATATTCCTTTAAGATCATAATTTGGGCTATACTTCTTTGGACTTTTCTTAACAAGCTGCTTATTTTCATATTCGTTCACAGTGACTTGGAAACACATACCACATACCTTCAAAGTGTTTCACATATTACATAAGCAGGTTAAATAGGGGGTTACATAAACCTGTTAATTTTTCTTTTAAAATCAAGTTTCCTTTCAAATACTAAAAATTATTAATTTTCAGGTCAGTGTTTTTTTCTTCAAGCCTCTTTTTTTTTTCCAGAGTATTTTTTAAACTTTTTAAAATTTAATTTTTATTTTACATTGGAGTACAGCTGATTTATAATGTGCTAGTTTCAGCTATACAGCAAAGTGATTCAGTTATACATATACATATATTCATTCTTTTTCAGATTCTTTTCCCATGTAGGCTATGACAGAATATCGAGCAGAATTTCCTGTGCTATACAGTAAGTCCTTGTGGATTATCTATTTTATATGTAGTAGTATGTATACATTAATCCCAAATTCCTAATTTATCCCTTCCCACCTAGAACAGCTTTAACTCCACTATAAAATTGAGAGGGAGCAGGGAGGGAGGAATGGCATATACACACTACTGTGGAAAGTATATGATTGACAAGAACCTTTGGTACAGCACAGAGAAATCTACTCAATAGTTTGTAATAACCTATATGGGAAAAAATAATGGATAACTGATTCACTTTGCTGTACACATGAAACAAATATAACACTGTAAGTCAACTATACTCCAATAATTTTTGTTTTAAATTGAAAGGAAGGTCCAGAGATTCTCCACAAACCCTCGCCCCCGTACATACATAGCCCTCTACCATTATCAATACCTGCCACCTGTGTGGTACATTTGTGACAAGTGACGAACCTGGTTTCATCCCAGGTCAGTTTTTTAAGGAACTTAAAACACACAGAGAAGGTGAAAGTACTCACCCGTCCTTTGTTCCCCCTGCTCAGAGAGAACTGATGCATTTTTAGCTTAAAACCAGGAATCTAGCACACATATTTCACTGCAGCTCTTTAGTTTGGTAAAAGTTTGTTCCCTGTTTAGCTTTCACTGATCTCAATACCTCCTGGGCAGCAAGCGGAGATCTGCCAACATGACTATAGTCTGCTTAGGCGGTATCAAAGGTGTGGGTAAACAGACAGACAATGAGGCATTTAATAATAGCTGAACGATTTAGTTGCAACCCCTGCAGAAAGAAACTTGACTCTTAAAATGAGAGTCCACAGATCCGCTGAATGGGTCTCTTGGTTTGGAGAGCCTGTCACTTATTTTAATTTCATCTTAGAACATAAAAGACCTGCTGGAAATATTTTAGGCTATGGCTACAAATTTCTGTATAGACTTACTTTTCATACAAATGTGGGATGCTAATAAGGAGAATTGGACCATTGCTCCCTGGACGTTAACTCCACTGAAACTGTTCATCATCTCATTATCTTATCTATTTTTATATTCATGGATTATACAACATATTTTCAAAGAAAAATATACAAAACGATTCATAAACTTTTAAATACTTTCTTATTCAAGCTTTTGGCTGCTAGGCTTGTCTTTCTTCTAGTTCCATCTAATTTTGATATAGCAACACTATTTCAGTAATACAGTGACCTTTGTAGTGTTGATGATGAGGACAATGGTGACAGTTAATATTTAGTGCTTTTATATCCCTGTCTCAATGCTTTACATGGATTATTGCATTCCATCTTCATAAAAAGCCTTTAAATAATGACTCAAATTTATTTTATGGCTGATCGACAGAGAGAGGCACAGCGAGGTTAAATTAATGACAAGAGTCAGTAAGTACTGGAATAGGAATGAAAATCAAGATTCTCCTCTGGACTCCAAGTATTTAAATACTGCCCTCTACTGAAGTTAAAGCTAATGTTAAGTGACAAAAATTTACAGCAATTTCAAGTAGTGTTTTCCCTCAAGACTAACTAAATAAACACATCAAAAGTCATGCTCCATCACAACCTTCCATGGAAAGAGACAAGCGGAAATGAGCAAAACAAGAAAGATTACAGCTCTCTTAAATACAGTACAACCTTAAGGTTTGTTTCTGTGTTTCAGGAACTAAGAGAAAGCCAGCTAGGGTCTACTTCAGGACTGAAGTGTGATGCAGAGGGAAGAGCAGGAGTTTTACAGTGACACAGACAAGCACACCAAACCTCATGCTGCTATTTACCATATGCCTTCAGCAACTCCTAAATCTTTCTCAGCCCCTGTTTTCCATCTGTAAATTGGGGTTGGCAATGTGTACTTTAGAAGACACTGCAGGTCCCAGAGTTGGCACCGAGTGTATGGACAGTGCTGCCTAACAGCTGGCACACAGCAGGCACTCAATAAATGATAGCTAACAGCTTAGTTATGAATGCTATAAGAATAAATGTTTAGGAATCCCCTGCAGTCTTTCTGACACAGAAAGATGTGCCCAAATACCCTGTAGGTGTATGACACCTGGGTGCCCTTTCTGAAGCCAGGAGTCCATACTTGCCATGGCCATCGTGTTACCCGGGCAACCTACTAATTGCAGTCAGCACCACCTCATGATCAGAGCGTCAGAACTTACTGAGAAAGCTGAGGAAGTGAGTGGAGACAGATCCTCTAGATACCTGCCAGTGGCAAAGCAACAGAAGCAGAGAGCAATGGACATTCTGCATCCTTCTGAATGCCTACAGCAGAAGAAGCACACAGACTTGTCTGCTGCCTTCTTAATAATGTCCTTCAAGGGATCATATTTATTATTTTTGGAAGAGCATAAATATTAAAATCATCAAAGCCAGAAGGCCATGACTGAAGAAGCAGTAATTCTACTACTTTCTCTACAGTAACAATTACCTTGCTTTCACTGCAAGATGGCAGAACTGGATTAATAATAAATCTCCATAAAAGCGCCATTAAAAGGAATGAAAATAGAAAATTTTAGAAATCATGGCTGGGAAAATTCCACACCTGGGAAACCCTGAAGGGAGAACCAGCAGTCATCACATTCTTGACTCTTTCTGCATAGAAACAGGAAAGTCATTAAGAACCAACAGCTCTGGCCCCACATTGAACTAGTCTGTTGTTGGAAACCCTGCACTGTTAAGATACACAATCAAGATCTGTCAAGTAGTCCACTTACAGACAAGAGTAGTTCAACAATCTTGACTATGAAGTGGTAAAAGGCATATGAATACACAGTTTTTTAATTCCCATGGTTGGCTTTCAGTAACACTAGAACCAGAACTTGTGGGCTTGCTTCTTACCTTTATTCTCAGCATTCACAAACATGCAAAAAAAACTACTGAAAACCCCAGCAACTATGAGCATATCTCATTATAGCAATTCTAAATGAATGGCAAATAAAAGGGACAAATATTAAGTCACTTCAAAAGCAAAGGCTCTGGAACATTTAACAGAAAAGGCAGGAAAACAGTCTGACTAGAAAAGAACATTAAAGTCTTGTTAAATCGGGGATTAAGATGGCAGAATAGAAGGACTGGAACTCAACTTTTTTCATAAAAACAACACATTTAAAACCAAATGCTGAACAACCTTCAAGCAAATGGACTGGAAACTTTCAAAAAGATATCCTGCTCCAGAGGACAAAGAGGAGGGCACATCAAGAAGCAGGAGGGGCAATTACGCGATATAAACAACCCCATACCTCCTGGGTGGGAGGCCCCACAGACTTGAAAGTGACTGTATCACAGAGACTCACCTACAGGACTGAGAGTTCTGAGCCCCATGTCAAATCCCCATGCCTGGGGATCTGGCATTGGCAGAAAGAGCCCCCAGAGCATCTGGCATTGAAGTCCAGTGGGGCTTGTGCACAGGAGCTCCACAGGACTGGGGGAATGGAGAACCCATTCTTGAAAGGCACACACAGACTTTCACATGCACTGGGTCCCAGGGCAAAGCAAAGGCTCCACAGGAATCTGGATCAGACCTGAATGCAGTTCTTGGAGGATCTCCTGGGAAAATAGGGGTGATTATGGCTCGTTGTAGAGGAAGGACATTAGAGGCAAAGCTCTCTGGAATATTCATCAGCATGCCTTTCTCTGGAAGTGGCCATTTTGGGAAAATCTGGCTCCACCCATCAGCACTGAGAAGCCCCAGGCCAAACGATAATCCAAGTGGGATCATAGCCCAACCAATAGGAAACAGACTGCCTAAACCACCCATCAGTAAACAGGCTGCCTAAAGACCACCCAGGCAAACAACCTCTTCCAATCTCATCCAGAGACAAAGCCCCACCCACCAGAGGGAGAGGAATCAGCCCCGCCTATGAGTGGGCAGACACCAGTCCCTCCCATCAGGAAGCCTACAGCAAGCCCTGACACCAACTTCAGCTACAAGGGGGGCAGACAACAGAAGTAAGAGAGGCTAAAACTCTATCATCTGCAAAAAAGACACCACACCAAAAACCTATAAAAATGAAAAGAGAGAGAACTATAACTTAGATAAGGGAGAAAGAAAAAAAAAACAGAAAAACAGCTAAGTGATCAGAAGAATATCAGCCTCCTGGAAAAAGACTTCAGACTGTTGATACTGAAGATGATGTAAGACGTTGGAAATTAAGCAAGAAGCGATGCAAAATACAATAACCGAAATAAAAAATTCATTAGAAGCAACCAACAGCAGAATACAGGAGCTAGAAGAACGAATAAGCAAGGTGGAGGACAGACTGGTGGAAATCACTGACACAGAATAGAAAAGAGAAAAAAGATTAAAAAAAAAATCAAGAGAGTCTCAGAGAACTCTGGGACAATGTTAAAGGCACCAACATCTGTATTATAGGGGTGCTAGAAGGAGAAGAGAGAGAGAAAGGGACAGAAAAGATATTCAAAGAGATAATAGCTGAAAACTCCCCTAACATGAGAAAGGAACCACACATTCAAATCCATGAAGTGCAATGAATACCATATAAAATAAACCCAAGGAGGAAGACCCTGAAACACGTATTAATCAAAATGATCAAGATTAAAGACAAAGAGAAAATATTGAAAGCAGCTAGGGAAGAGAAACAAGTAACATACAAGGGAACCCCAATAAGGTTATCGGCAGATTTTTCAGCAGAAACTCTGCAAGCCTGAAGGGACTGGCATGATACACTTAACGTGATGAAACTCCAAGCAAGATTCCTTCAACCAGCAAGGCTCTTATTCAGATTTGAAGGAGAAATCAAAAGCTTTACAGATAAGCAAAAGCTAAGAGAATTCAGCTACACTAAACCAGCTTTACAACAAATACTAAAGAAACTTCTCTAGGCAGAAAAGAAAAGGCTGCAAACAAAACAGAAAACAATACAAATGACAAAGCTCACCAGTAAAGATACAAAATCATCCATGCACAATTATGCTACTAAAATCAGAAATCATGAGAAGAGGAGGGTACAAATGCAAGACACTGGAGATGCACTTGCAATTAAGAGACCAACAACTTAAAACGATTATATATATACATACAGACTCCTATATCAAAACTCTAGGACAACTGCAAACCAAACATTTACAACTGATACACAAACAAATAAGAAAAATCAAAATACCACAAAAAAAAAAAGAAAATTACAGGCCAATTTCACCAATGAACATAGATGCAAAAACCTTCAACAAAATACTAGCAAACTGAATCCAACAATCCATTAAAAGGACTGTACATCATTATCAAGTGAGATTTATCCCAGGGATGCAAGGATTCTTCAATATCTGCAAATCAGTCAGTGTGATACACCATGTTAGCAAACTGGAGGATAAAAAACATATGACCCTCTCAATAGATGCAGAAAAAGTCTTTGACAAAATCCAACACCCATTTCTGATTAAAAAAAGCCTTCAGAAAGTGGGCATAGAGGGAACCTACCTCCACATAATAAGGGCCATATATGACAAACCAAGAGCTAGCATCATTCTCAATGGTGAAAAGCTGAAAGAATTCCCGCTGAGATCAGGAACAAGACAAGCATGTCCACTCTCGCCACTACTATTCAACATGGTTTTGGAAGTCCTAGCCATGGCAATCAGAGAGGTCAAAGAAATAAAAGAAATCCTAATTGGAAAGGAAGAAGTAAAATTATCACTATTTGCAGATGACATGATACTATACCTGCAGAATCCTAAAGACTCTACCAGAAAACTGTTAGAGCTCATCAATGATTTGGCAAAGTCTCAGAATGCAAAATCAATACACAGAAACCGACAGCATTTCTATATACTAACAATGAAAGAGAAAGAGAAATTAGGAAAGCAATCCCATTAACCATCGCATCAAAAAGAATAAAATACTTGGGAATAAACCCACCTAAAAAAACAAAAGATCTATACTCTGAAAACTGTAAGACACTGATGAAAGAAATCAAAGATGACACAACAGATGGAAAGACATACCATGATCTTGGATTGGATGAGTCAATGTTATCCAAATGACTATTCTACTCAAGGTGATCTACAGATTCAATGCAATCCCTATCAAATTACCAAGGACGTTTTGGACAGAACTAGAACAAACTATTTTAAAGTTTGTTTGGAAGCACAAAAGACCCAGAATAGCCAGACATCCTGAAAAAGAAAAATGGAGCTGGAGGAATCAGGCTCCCTGACTTCAGACTATACTACAAAGCTACAGTCATCAAAACTGTATGGCACTAGCACAAAGACAGAAATATACATCAGTGGAACAAGTAGAAAGCCCGGAATTAAACCCATGCACCTACAGTCAACTAATCTATGACAAAGGAGGCAAGAATATATAATGGAGAAGACAGCCCCTTCAATAAGTGGTGCTGGGAAAACGGGACAGCCACATGTAAAAGAATGAAATTAGAACATCTGATAACACCATACACAAAAATAAACTCGAAATGGATTAAAGACCTAGATATAAGACCAGATACTATAAAATTCTCAAAGGAAAACATAGCCCAAACACTCTCCGACATAAATCACAGCAACATCTTCTCAGATCCAACTCCTAGGGTAATAATAATAAAAAGAAAAATAAACAAATGGGACTTAGTTAAACTTAAAAAGTTACTTCACAGCAGAGGAAACCCAAAACAAAACAAAAAGACAACCCACAGAATGGGAGAAAATAGTTGCAAATGAAGCAACTGACAAGAGATTAATCTCCAAAATTTATAAACACCTTCTGTAGCTCAATACCAAAAAAAGACAACCCTATCAAAAAATGGGCAGAAGATCTAAACAGACAACTGATATACAGATGGCCAACAAACACATGAAAAGATGTTCAAAATCATTTATTATTAGAGAAATGCAAGTCAAAACCACTATGAGGTGCCACCTTACACAGGTCAGGATGGCCACCATCAAAAAGTCTACAAGCAGTAAGTGCTGGAGAGGGTGTGGAGAAAAAAGGAACCCTATTGCTGTTGGTGGGAATGTAAACTGGTACAACCACTGTGGAAAACAATACGGAGATTCCTCAGAAAACTAAACATAGAAGTAGCATTTGAACTAGCAATCCCACTCCTAGGCATCTATCCAGAGAAAACTATGACTCGAAAAGACACATGTACTCCAGTGTTCATTGCAGCACTCTATACAATAGCCAAGACATGGAAACAACCTAAATGTCCATTGACAGAGGAGTGGATAAAGAAGATATGGTGCATATATACAATGGTATATTACTCAGCCATTAAAAGGAAAGAAATAACGGCATCTGCAGCAACATGGATGGACCTAAAAATCATCTTGCTAAGTGAAGTCAATCAGACAATGAGACACCAACATCAAATGCTATCACTTATACGTGGAATCTAAAAAAAGCACACAATGAACTTCTTTGCAGAACAGATACTGACTCACAGACTTTGAAAAACTTATGGTTTCCAGATGAGACAGGTTGGGGGGATGCACTGAGGGTTTGGAATGGAAATGCTATAAAATTTGGTTATGACAATTGTTGTACAACTATAAATGTAATAAAATTCATTGAGTAATTTAAAAAAAAGACCAATGAAACAAAAAAAGTGAAGTTAACTCAATTTTCTACAAGTCTAATATAATAACCCAGAACTAACGTTTTCAGTACCATCACCTCTCATGATTTTGCTAACAACATAAGCAAAAAAAAAAAAAGTCAGATATATACATACATATTTTTTAACATTTATGTACGTATATTTGAGGCAGAGTTGGTTTGTTTTGATTACCCCTGTAAACTCAGAGCAGATATATCTGATTTGCCTATAAGTATGCATAAATATTTGCCAAATTAAAGAATGAATAAACATTTTTTAAATATATATAGTGCCTAAATTCCCACTTTCTGGAAAACATGCTTAAATTACTATGAGTTAAATATAGAGAGTTAAGAGGGCAAAGGGTAGCCCAGGTTTTGCCTTAGCACCTCAAAAATGGTTTTAAGGGAGTTCCTGCTGTGGTAAAGCAGGTTAAGGACCTGGCATTGTTTCTGAGGCTGTGTAGGGTAGATCTCTGGCCTGGTGCAGTGGGTTAAGGATCTGGTGTTGCCGAAGCTGTGGCATAGGTTGCGGCTGCAGCTCAGATGCAGTCCCTGGCGTGGGAATTTCCATATGTTGCAGGCTTGGCTGGAAAAGAAAAAAAAAAATGGTCTTAAAAACCATTATGCGACTTTGCTACAGCTTGCAGCAACGGGTGGATCAACACCGATTCTTAATCCACAGAGCAAGGCCAGGGATCAAACCTGCATCCTTGAAGACAGCACATCAGGTTCTTAACTCACTGAGCCACAAGACGAACTCCAAAAAAAAAAAAAAAAAAATACATTCTGACTACAGAAGCAATACACATCCACTGCAATACAAATCTGAGGGGAGGAGAAAGAAAAGATAAAAAGGAATTAAAACCACCAAAACCAGCAATATACTCTTTCAATATCTTGGTACATTTACTTTCAGCTTTTTTTTTTTTTTTCTTTCCCTTTGTTGGTCACACTCACAACATATGGAAGTTCCTAGGCCAGGGATTGAATCCTAGTCACAGCTGCTACTTACACCACAGCTAGGGCAATACCAAATCCTTAACCTACACCACCAGACTGGGGATCAAACCTGTGCTGCCTCAGAGAAACAATGCTGGATCCGTAATGCACTGTGCCACGGCAGCAACTCCTACCTTCAGTTTTTTATTTTTTTTATTTTTTATTTTTTTGTCTTTTTGCCTTTATGTAGAGCCGCACCCGCGGCATATGGAGGTTCCCAGGCTAGGGGTCTAACAGGAGCTGTAGCTGCCGGCCTTCGCCACAGCCACAGCAACGCGGGATCCGAGCCACGTCTGCAACCTACACCACAGCTCACGGCAACGCCGGATCCTTAACCCGCTGAGCAAGGCCAGGGATCGAACCCGCAACCTCATGGTTCCTAGTCAGATTCGTTAACCACTGAGCCACGAAGGGAACTCCTACCTTCAGTTTTTTAAAATGTATATATACATATATATACAATTCTTAAAAACAAAATTGGAATTACACTATATTTTCAATTTAATAGCTAAGATTTTTTTTTCCATTAACAATGTATACTTTTCCCACAGCTTTAAACATTTTTAAACAGCTATGCAATATTCCACTGTATAGTTAATAAGATAGATTATTAACTCCTTGTTGAACATTAGGTAATTTCTAATTTTTTAATACTTTGATACTTTGATAAATATCTTTGCACCAAAAACCTTTACATGTATCTTTGGTTGTTCCCTTAGAATACATATTTTTTTTTTTTTGCTTTTTGGGCCGTACCTGCGGCATATGGACATTCCCAGGCTAGGTGTTGAACTGGAGCTGTAGCCGCCGGCCTACACCACAGCGACAGCAACGTGGGATCCAAGCTGTGTCTGTGACCTACACCACAGCTCACGGCAATGCCAGATCCTTAACCCACTGAGCAAGGCCAGGGATCGAATCCACAACCTCATGGCTCCTAGTCAGATTTGTTTCCGCTGAGTCATGATGGGAACTCCAGAATACATTTCTTAGAAGTTGAGTTACCAGGTGCTAAAGTATGATTTTTAAAAAGACTTTAGATATATATTGCAAAATTTCCCTCCAGAGATGCAAAATTAATTAGCATGATTAGCAGCAGTATATGTGATCTCACCCAAACTAATACCATTATTACAAAATCTGCTCTTAATTAGGATTTGAGGTCAAGAAGACTGGCACTTCCATATGCCTTGGGTCCAGCCCTAAAAAGACAAAACAAAAAAGAAAAAAAAAGGCTGGCACTTTACAGTGGACAACATGCATGGGGGTTTCTTTTACTTTTGTGGCAGTATTTTAATTACAGCCTAGGAGAGTTTTCATGGATACCAGGCAGAAGGATGGTAAAATTTTCTATTTATTCAAGCTGAAAATCAAATAAAGCAGTTTTGTAGATTTATGGTCCTTTGGGATGATTTTTGTTTGTTTGGCTGTGCCCAAGGCATGCAAAAGTTTCTGGGCCAGGGACTGAACCTGAGCCACAGCAGTGACAATGCCAGATCTTTAACCACTAGTGCACCAAGGAAGTCTTTGGGTGCTGTTTTTGTAGTCCTAATGAAACACCGGAATATGTATTCGGTAAAGTGATGATTCCAACCAAACCTGGGTGAACAACAGTCCCCTGGGGAAGCTCTTACAAACAACAGATCCCCAGGTCTCGTCAATGACCTATGAATGAGACCCTCTGGGGTTCATAACTGATGAGACTGTGGTTCTCTCTGTTTGATGTTACGCCTAAGAACCCAACAAACAGTGCGCATCCTGGTTCTGAGAAATGGACTTGCTGCTATAAACATGCTATCCCAAACCAGCCAGCTCAAGGTAATAGGAGATTACTTCCTCAGTGAGAAACTAAGGCAGTCAGAGAGAACCAAAGTGCGCTGGCATACGTACCAGGGCAGGCAGTGAACAGATTCTTCTCAGATGATGCTGAGTTCTAAATCACTTGTGGGTAATGAGCATCTGAGTGCCAGGTGGCAAATTTCCTTCCAGTGGTCTCAATTGCAGCACATTTGACACGGACTGAACACACACTTGTAAATAGCAAGCAGCACGGACAGTGATCTCCAAATGGTGGGGACAGCAAGAAATCTGTGGGGCTGCTCATTTGGTTTCGTAGAAAACGCTAATTGCAGTTTTCAGTAAACAAACAAATGCTCAGAACTTCTCGGTCTAAAAGCAATATGTGTGGTGAAAGTATGGACCATTTAAAATTCAGGAAAGCACAAAGAACAACAGATTCACTTTGATGCCAATACTTCATGATAATTATTAACATTTTTGTCTATGTAGCTTCTGGTCTATTGTTTCCCAGGCCAATGAGGATGTGAAAAATCACTATTGCTGCTGAGAGAAAAAATAAGGAGGGAATACACAACTCAAAAATAATTGATAGGGAGTTCCCGTCGTAGCTCAGTGGTTAACGAATCCGACTAGGAACCATGAGGTTGCGGGTTTGACCCCTGGCCTTGCTCAGTGGGTTAAGGATCCGGAGTTGCCGTGAGCTGTGGTGTAGGTTGCAGACGTGGCTCGGATCCCGTCTTGCTGTGGCTGTGGCGAAGGCCAGCAGCTACAGTTCCTGTTAGACCCCTAGCCTGGGAACCTCCATATGCCACGGGTGCAGCCCTAGATAAAGCAAAAAAAAAGACAAAAAAAAAAAAAATTGATGGGAGTTCCTGTGATGGTTCATCAGGTTAAGAACCCGACACAGTGTCCCTGAGGATGTGAGTTTGATTCCTGGCCTTGCTCAGTGGGTTAAGGATCTGATGTTGCCACAAGCTGCAGCGCAGGTTGCAGATGTGGCTCGGATCCAGCTTTGCTGTGGCTATAGTGTAGGCCTCAACTGCAGCTCCAATTTGACCCCAACCACGGGAACTTCCATATGCTGCAGGAGCTGCCATATGAAAGAAAAAAAATTGACAAATGCTGCCTTACAAAGTTCACTTAGACAAGTATAGAAGGTCCTTCCCCTTCATATATCTATGTAAAGCTTAAGACATGTAACAGAGCAAACAGTGGAGTGGTCGAAAACAGGGGCTCCAGAATCAGGCTTCCAGGGAGCAAACCCTGCCTCACCTGCTGACTGGCCGTGGACAAGATTCTTCGCCACTTTCTGCCAGAGTTTAGTTCTCTGAAAAAGGTGATGACAGTTCACCCTCGCACAGTGAGAACTCATGAAATATCAGCTGTTGCTGGCGTGGCTCTATTATTCATGAACTTTGCCTAATATTTAGACTTTTCAGAACATCCAGTTTACAAAATGCACCTAAATCACAAAAAGTTCGTCATAGTGTGAGTTTCTGCAAGGAGATATTTTCCCATTGACATTGGTCCTAAGTTCTAATAGTTAGTTAGGTTCCTTGGGCTGAGTGGAGTCCCCACAAGGCTGAGTTGGAATCAAGTCAGGAATTTAAACACACCTAGCACCAAGGGCTTTATTTATTAACATCACTCTAGGGAGGACACTGCATTTCCATGTTACGGTAGCATTTCTCTCTGAACCAAGAGTTCCAGGGTCATCTGCAAATCCCTGGATCCACCGAATTCTACAGTTCTTTTCTTTAGATCCTGGCCGATTTCAAATTATATTTTTCCTCACTGCTAAGTCTGACGATGATTTAAATTGGATGTTAGCTATTAAATCAAGAATGCTTAAATTTTTCTCTCCAGAAATGAGAATATTTTTGTTTGGGGAATGCTTTACTTTTCACAACCAAAAGATGGAAATAGATATCATATTCAGAAAATAGAGACACTATATTTCAGAGAAGTAATTTGGTTATTTCATTTAACGAAGCTATTTGAAGAAGATGCTTCAGAGATATTTTCTTGGAAGAGACATATTCCAAGTCAGTTTGCGTATATGCTGGGGGATATTTTTATTGTTCTGTTTGTCCAAGAAGAAAACTTGTTATGAAAACCCTGTACACAAAACATAGTCAGTACTCAGGAACAGTCTGACTTTCTGGTTTTCCTGACACCTTCTTCACTAAAAGTGAAAGCTGCAAATACAGCGGATATTGCTGATATCAGAACTGGGCGGCTATATGGTGGTAAACCAGCGCCTGGTTACATAAGCCCCACTGAATCGCTGCTAGGGACAGTCTTCGTAGGTAACTAGAGGATAGTAACTGAATGGGCCATGGTCGGCTTTGGGAATTTTTTTTTTTTTGTCCTTTTTATGGTTGCAGCCACAGCACATGGAAGTTCCCAGGCTAGGGGTCTAATCGGAGCTGTAGCCAGCAGTCTACGCCACAGCCACAGCCACAGCAATGTGGGATCCGAGCCGTGTCTGCGACCTACACCACAGCTCACAGCCATGCCGGATCTTTAACCCACTGAGCGAGGCCAAGGATCGAACCCACAACCTCATGGTTCCTAGTCAGATTCGTTTCCGCTGCGCCACGACAGGAACCCCTGGCTTTACTAATTGTTGATAACGTACAGGAAGCATTTTTAGATACTGTCGTTATTGAAATCTTCTACTAGTTGTTGATACTAAATATATATTTTATTAAAAACTGGCAAGAAGATTAACCACCAGCCTCTTAATGACATTAATAATATCGTTTTTCCCTTTAAAAGTGCTTTATGATCTCTGAGTTTCTCAAAACTTTATTTTTTTTAATTAATTTTTTTTTTCTTTTTAGGGCTGCACCTGTGGCATATGGAAGTTCCCAGGCTAGGGGTCAAATCAGAACGCAGCTGCCAGCCTACACCACAGACGTAGCAACATGGGATCCAAGCTGCGTCTGTGACCTACACCGTAGCAACACAAGATTCTTAACCCACTGAGCAAGGCCAGGGATTGAATCCACACCCTCAGTGGATACTAGCTGGATTCTCTACCCACTGAGCCACAAAGGAAACTCCTGCAAACTTTAAATCATTATAAGGAATAGCTGGTATTTTTTTCTTTGATATTTCATTAAACAAAAAGATTGACTCATTTGAGCATTTACAATGTCTAACCTGACAGAGCTATAATAATTCACTCTAGCAATAGACACTATCACCTGGTAATTAGACATTCCAAATCTTAAATTCTTAAGAGCAATAGTTGCTGATTCTCTGAAATGACTAGATAATGACACAAGTAAAAATAATCACTGGCTCCAAACAGGGGCTTCATGTTTAAAAATGCAGATCCTTGGCCTGATCCCAAACTACTGAATCTGTCTTACAGTGTGGTCTCAGTCTTTTATACTATAAAAAAATCCTCTAAATATGTAACCATAAGGGTAATTATCAAAACAAAAAGGAGTCCCCACTTTGGTGCAGTGGGTTAGGAATCCGACTGCAGCAACTAGGGCTGCTGAGGAAGGGCAGGTTCGATCCCTGGCTCACCTCTCCGGCCTAGGAACTTCCATATGCCAAAGGTGTGGCCATCGAAATTAAAAACAACCAAAAACACACAAACTCCAGTCAGCTGGTCATAAACTTAGCCGATCACAAAATGCTACTGTAAAATAAGTACCATGAGAGATTGCGAAACAACTGCTGTTATTTTACAATGGAGTTATCTCCCACTCCATATATGTTTTTAACGTTCACACAGAATGCTCCCAGTGCTTCACTTTTGTTTGCTATCACTGCCTTCATAAGCCTCAAGCCACTCGTTCTCCCATACAGAGAGAATGGGCAGCAAGCGGGATGGTCTGTGCTCTCCTGGTACCTTCTGCCACCTCTGGTCCTTCCCTCTTCCTTTCTCCCAGGAGACTCAGTACTCCCGACTGTATGACTTTCTCTCCGTGCTCGCATCTCCCAACCGCCTGATTAATCCTTCACAGCTATCAAGGCCTCTGGAACCTGATTCACAATTTTCCTCTCCATGCAAGCTCCTCATTCCTTTATTAATGCAATTATAATCTGAGCCATATAATGTGCGAGGGACTGTAGAGGGGCTAGGGATACATCATTAACCAAAATAATGTTTCCAGGGAGCTTACACTGCAGTGATAAGCAATAGAGGAAGTGGATAAAACATAAGCCGATAAATATGTAACATGTCAGGTGGTGGTGAACATTCTGGAGGCAAATAACAGCAGGTAAGTGGACAGTGGGTGGTGAGGATTCACAGGGGAGGGCAGGAGAAGACGACCCCAAGTGGGTATATTTAGAGAATGAGTCGAGTGTGTGACCATATCTGGGGATACTTGGAGGAAAAGTCAGCTGGTCTGAGGAAGTCAAAAATGCAAAGGCTGTTAGGTGGAAGCATGCTTGGCAAATCTAAAGAAAATGCTGGGGAGAACTAAGTAAAATGGAATGTGGTTGGAGATGGGACCAGAGGGGTATACTGGATCCAGATAATGAAGGACCTTGTAGACAATGGTCAGCAATCCAAATATTATTTGGAGAGAGATGGGAAACCACTGGAGGTCTTGGAGCAGGAGAGAGGCTTGATCTGACTTAGATTTTAAAGGGATCACACTGGCTACTTGTAAAAAACGACCTGTAGTTGGTCAAGGGTAGAAGCAGGGAGAATAGTTAGAGGACTATGGTCAGGTGAGAAATGATGGTGTCTCGGAGCAGGGGGAAGAGGGAGGAGGAGGTAAGCAGCGGCCAGATTCCAGGTACATCCTGAAAGCAGAACCATAGGATTCTCTGAGGGTCTGGAAGTAGGACGTGAGAAAAGGAGAGGAGTCAAGGGTGCTCCTGGTAAGGATTTTGGCCTCACCAAATGTAGGGACAGAGTTGCTGTTTACTGAGATAAGGAGGACTGGGAAGGAACAGATTTGAGAGGGAAATTAAGAGTTCAGTTTTGGGAGTTTCCTTCATGGCTCAGCGGTTAACGAACCTGACTGGATCCACGAGGATGCAGGTTCAGGCCCTGGCCTTGCTCAGTGGGTTGGGGATCCGGCATTGCGTGAGCTGTGGCATAGGTTGCAGACGCGGCTCAGATCCTGTATTGCTGTGGCTGTGGTGTAGGCCAGCAGCTGTGGCTCTGATTCGAGCCCCAGCCTAGGGACTTTCATATGCCGCTGGTGCAGCCCTAAAAAGAAAAAAAAATATTCAGTTTTGGACATGTTTACGTTTGAGATGCCTTCTTAACATCCAAGTAGAGATCATCCTCGGTCACCTAAATACTCCTGTGGTTGACTTACTGATGTGCCGGATTAGGGGTTCATCAATTCAAATGTTTTCAGGGGGCTGGCAGCAAACATTCAGAAGTATTGAAACACAATAAGGAGACGTAGACGTTGTGGCTGATGAGTAAGTGCCCCATCTAAAGGAGAGGCCACCCCTGAGCCCAGTCTAGTGTTGGCATTTAGAATCTGGGCCCAGTGTTCCTAAATCTTCCCATTTCTAAACAGAAAGAACAATCTGGATTTTCAACAACCAAACCTTAGAGAAATGAAAAAAGTTCCAAAATCTATCAAATTCAGGAAGTGCTCCATTAGGAGTTCCTTTGTGATGCAGTGGGTTAAGGATCCACCGTTATCACCGCAGTGGCTTGGGTCACTGCTGTTGGTGTGGGTTTGGTCCCTGGCCTGGGAACTTCCATGTGTCCTGGGTGTGGCCAAAAAGCAAAAGGGGGGAGGCTCCATTAAGTCAGGTTCTGACTATAGGAATTAACATGTCCTTAATTTATTAATTGTAAAAAGAGATTGTGTTTAGCATTTCTCTAATTTACTTGACCGTAGAACCCACTTTTCATGTAACATCTCAAGGAACAAGCATTCATTGGCGCATACTTTAGGAAATTCTGGTTTATGCAGAAGTCCTAGATGGCTAATCAACCCTTTTATTTCCCCTCTGAAAATTTTAGGGAGCACATTTCTTGCAGCTTAAGAGTCACAGTTGATCACCACACACAGACAATTTTGTTAGATGGCCTAATACCTAATATGTCTTGAATGAAATGTAAATGGAACAATTACTAAAGTCTTCCAATGTGTTAAATACTGAGTCCTTGACCCTCTTGTTGAAAAAAGAAAAAAGAAAAAAAAACCACTTAGTGAAATCACAGGCACACTGAATCACTTCATTTCCCAACTCCTCTCCCTCCTTCACCTGTTGGGCTACATGTGACAAGAAGGGCAGCCAATTACTACGTTCTTGGTAGCTGTCCTTTGATTTACTTATCTATAAGGAAGGAAGAAGGGAGAGGACAAATTTGGAATGAAAAGTCCGTAATGAAAGGACAAGACTAATATTGCTGCAGGTCTTTAAAAACATCCTCTGGGACACATTAAAATATTCGAGATGCTTGTCTCTAAAGAATTAGAGTGTGTAGTCTGTTTAAAAGAGCTCACAATACAGTTGAGGAGATCAGTACATAAACAGCTAAACAATATAAAAATGTCAAATATTGTCCAAAAAGTTCTATAAAGTTCAAAGAAGGGACAGGTCAATGTGGGTTTGAATGGCCAGTGAAAGTGCCACATGAACAGGTCCTTGAAGCACAGGGAGGTATTAGGTTGAGAGGAGGTGGTAGGAATTCCATGCAGGAAAGTCAAGGGCAGAGATGAGACTGTAGTTGGTTTTAGGAACCCTGAGCAGACAGGACTGTACAGATTGGGAGGAAAATGGGACACCGAGGATAGATCTAATCATGGTGGTCTCTGGATACTAAGTAAGGAAATCTGGCCTTTAATCATGGATATAACAGAATCTTTGAAGGGTTTTGAGCATGAATCTGCCAGATGCAGGAAATTTGATCTTATGAGGCCATAAAGAGCCAGGGAGGCAAGGGCACTCTGCAGGATCCCAAGCTGAGGTGATGAGAGTCCAGGCATGGGAGCAAACAGTGGGACTAAAAAGAAATTATGACATTATGAAGAAAGAAATAACCGATAGTACTCGTTAACCTATTAAATGTGGGAGAGACAAAGGAGAAAGAAATGGTTTTGACCCTGGGTCCATAAGAGGATGACTATCCCAAGAGCCAATTGGTTCATACATACCGACTTAAGGGGACAATGGTACAACTAAGCAGAAATGCCCAATCAAGTAAGTGGTGATCTAGGACTAGAACTTGGGAAGGACAGGCAAATAATGTGCAGCAAGGTACCTCTGTACGGTATGTGCTGTGTGCTAGATCCTTCACCTATATGATTCGTGTAGGAGAGAAACAGGGATGGGCTTTGCAGTTTGACACCATCTACAGAGATGGCAGTCAAGTCAGGAGAATGGTAACATTCAGTGAAGACTTTTTTATTACTTTCTCTATGTCCCTTCACTATGAAAATAGCCATCACACAAAAATAGATGCACCTAACAAACACTCCATCATATTATATCATGGGATCACTTAAAATTTCTCATTTCCTTAAGTTAATACTAGATTTAAGAAGTAATGAGATGGGGTGTGGAGGGTGGGGGGAAGAACTCTAACTGTTCTTTATTCTTCTCTCCCTTGAGGGAAATGAACAGTCACAAAACAGGAGGCAGGAAGGAACAAAATGGGAGGACAAAGCATTTTGGAGAGTTTCTACCCGCTAGGATAAACAGGAATGAAAATAAACCCTCTCCTTAAAGAATAATAACCATTGGGACATTGTCTCTTACTTTTCTAGAATTCATTATCATTTACAGACATCCTACTTTATTCCCATCATAAAACTTTCCACTCACAAGCCAGCCAGGAGTCACACATTCCACCTTCAAACTTCCTCTGGTGGACCAGGGGTCTCAGTACTTTCCTGTTGTTTTACATGCTCGCCCTTCAGCTCAGGTGCAACAGGCAGCTCAACAATGCCTGGCACATGTTTCTGCAGTTGTCAGCAGTCTTTCCATTTGCCATAATTCTGCAGGGTGAATGGGGTCGATCCCTTCCCTCCCTCAACAGCCAGAAAGGCCACAGTCCTTAAAATGTCTCTCAATTTAAATGCCCAGGGCAAGGGGAAAATGAAGAAACCATAACCAGAAAGGACAGAGGGGCAGGTGAAGGGTAGAGTGATGTTGCAAACTTGGAAAGCATCTCAGCATGCAGGAGTAATTTAATATAAATGTGTTTTCATTCATGGTATGCTTTTTCTTTGCAAACATAATGCAGTAAACATTATAACTGTGTGTAATCAGTTATATTTAAAGGTATAACTGCTCCTGATGAATGCAGATATCCTCTTTGAATTCTATAACAAAAACACCAATGTCAAAAATTCCCCAAGATTAACAACTGCTTTAAAATTTGTGAAAGATACACACACATGAAATCCTGATAAAATCTCCTGCTAAAAACAGGAAAAAGAGTCTTGAAGGGTTTGTAGATGGAGGCGTTCCCTAAGGCACACCCTCCGGAAGTGTATTCCCACCACCTAGAAAAATGAATTCACATGTGGAACTGGCTGTCTAAAGACCCAAATCTGTACTATGGACTCTCAAATAACTAATGTTCATATTCCCAGAAATGAGGCAATATACTTTGAATGTATAACAGAAGAGGAAAAAAATTCTGCAAGAATGTTCACTAATTGAATGTCCCCCCAGAAGGAAAATTTTTATAAAAAGTTAACAACATCTGGAGTTCCCTTCGTGGGTGGCTCAGTGGTTAACGAAACTGACTAGGATCCATGAGGATGCGGGTTTGATCCCTGGCTTCACTCAGTGGGTTAAAGGATCCAGCGTTGCCATGAGCTGTGGTGTAGATCGCAGACTCAGCTCAGATCCAAGTTGCTGTGGCTGTGGTGTAGGTCGGCAGCTGTAACTCCGATTGGACCCCTAGCCCTGGAACTTCCATATGCCGAAGGTGCAGCTCTTAAAAAAAAGGGGGGGGGAGGAGGAAAAAAGTTAACAACATCTACTTATTATGAATTTTCAGTTATATAACAAGAAATTCTATCATAAGATGATATTAGGATGGCAAATTCGAACAAGTGCTAGGCAAAACAACCACTTGTTTTGACAATGAAGAAAATTCATATGAATAATTCTCACACACAATGCTGCCTGCAGAATAGCCACTGAGGCAGTAATGAACTAACTCTGTAAACAAAAATAACTTGCAGAATTGGCTCAACGGGATAATGAAGCAACAATAATTAACTTTATCGATTTGACTTTAATTTCCTTAATTCCCCGATTCTACAATTTTATTTGTAACTTCATTCCTGAATCTGTTACCAGATTCCATGAAAACTCCCAACAGAAGTTAGTCTTTGGCAGACCAGGAAGAGACTTACAGGAAGAAGACTGTTCGGACCCCTTTCCACCTCCACAAATGAAGAAGGGAGAGCAGAACATTCACATTCTAGAAGCTGCCTCCTGTCTCCAGGTACAGAGGGTCATAAGGAAAACACTGCATGTCTGTGCTAAGCCACCCTTCCTGTGGCGTGTGTCTTGAGACAGGATTCTAATCACAGAAAAGCAAGAGCAGGAGTTCCCCTTGTGGCGCAACAGAAACAAATCCTACAAGGAACCATGAGGTTGCCTATTCGATCCCTGGCATTGCTCAGCGGGTTAAGGATCTGGCGTTGCCATGAGCTGTGGTGTAGGTTGCAGACGCAGCTCCGATCCCGTGTTGCTCTGGCTCTGGCGTAGGCCGGCAGAAACACCTCCGATTAGACCCCTAGGCTGGGAACCTCCATATGCCGCAGGTGCAGCCCTAAAAAGACAAAAAAAGACAAAAAAAAAAAATTAAGAAAAGCAAGAGCAGGATCTTCATGATATCATCAGGCAGACCTACAGAAAACAGTGAGCTTTCCTGTGGAATAAACATCTTCACAACAAAATTTCAGAATTAATTAGCAATCCCACCAAATTCTAATGGCACTATATTGGCATAAAATAACAAAATGCACTCTATACCTTTCTCTTACCTGCCTACTGTCCCTTTGGGAAGATGTTGAAGAGGAGGCACTTCTGTGGGTTGGAGTGGAGGTTTTATGAGCCGGGGATATGCCCTTCTCGTCTGAACTCATAGCTGCAGTTCCAGTCTAGTCGTACGCACTTAAGACCATCCCAATCGTACTCCAAATTCACAGACAAAGAAGCAGATGATTTTGCAGCTTCAGTCCATTTCATGAATCAGCTTTGACTAGAAAAGAGGAGGCAAATATTGAAGGTGTTCAAAACACCTAAAAGCAAAATGAACAAACCAAAAAAACCTCATGTAAATAATTTAAAATGAAGAGTTCCCATTGTGGCTCAGTGGTAATTCCTGGCCTCGCTCAGTGGGTTTAGAATCCAGCGTTGTTGTGAGCTGCAGTACAGGTCACGGATGAGGCTCGGATCTGGCATTGCTGTGGCTGTGGTGTAGGTCGGCAACTGTAGCTCCAATTCAGCTCCTAGCCTGGGAATTCCATATGTGAAGAGTGCGGCCTTAAAAAGAAAAAAAAATTTAAATGAATTAAAATTCATTTTATTTAAGAAACAGTACTAAAATATGAGAGGAAGAACTCTTACATTATAAAATATTATTTCTTCCAGATTTTAAGGTAGAGGATAAAAGTGTTAGTGTGTAACAAGAGTCTATCAATATGGAAAACAGGAAGAAACCATATGCTAAAGTGACATTATTTGTTTCAAAGCAGATTACGATGCCACATTCTGGACTCTCATGCCAAACTACATCAATCTCTTCCCTTGAAATGTAATTTCCTCTGCTCAATGGATTATAACAAGAGCTCCATCCGCATCTATCATCAGATTAGTTCAGCCATGTCATGCACGTGATGGTTAAATTCAACAGAGAGTAGTCAGTGACAAAAGGCAAAAGAGTTCATGCATTCTGTGCCTCATATGATCCAGCATTTGGGAAGGATCAAGGGATACACAGAACCATAGTTATTTGCACTACATATAACTTTCAGCAGCCAACAGGCTCACAAGCAGCTACAGACTGACAGGCATGTCCCAGGACCGGGGTAATGCTTGGAGCTGCTCCACTTACCCACAGCCAAGAACCACCTCATTTCTCATTTGGATTCACATAAGAATGTCTGCATTGTAAGTACTAGGGCTAAAAACTTGTCCTCAAGAGAAGCAATGTTCAACTGGCAACACAGATTGCTAGAAAAAAAAATTTTTTTGGGGGGGTCATACCTATGACATGTGGAAGTTTGTGGGAAAGGATCGAACAAGAGCCCTAGCAGCAACCTGAGCCACAGCAGGGACAACGCTGGATCCTTAACCTACTGAGCCGCCAGGGAATCCCCCTAACCATTTTTTTTTTGCTTTTTAGGGCCATACCGGTGGCATATGGAGGTTCCCAGGCTAGGGGGCTAATCAGAGCTACAGCTGTGGGCCTACACCACAGCCACAGCAACGCAGGATCCGAGCTGCGTCTGCGACCTACACTATAGCTCACAGCAATGCCAGATCCTTAACCCACTGAGCAAGGCCAGGGATCGAACCCGCATGCTCATGGATCCTAATTGGGTTCCTTAACCGCTGAGCCACGATGGGAACTCCCCCCACGCCCCAAATTTTTTTTTAAAGGTAAGCATACCAGTGTAAGATGAAAAGCTTATGCAATAATCTGCGACCCCAAAGACCGACAACTAAAGTGAGTTTTGGTCTTCTCCTAAGAAGGTGGAAGGCCGAGGTCCAGGCCCAAACTTAATAATAATTACACCTTGAAGAAAGCACAGAACGCTTGGGTAAGTACTTGACTGCAAATAAGAAAAGAAAGCTGCTGCTCGTGAAGAGAAATCAATCTTTAGGCCAAAGAAAAGTGAGACCTGAACTTGGCAGTCCAGAGGGCGAGATGAAAAAAAAGTCCAAAAAGCATAAAGATGCTTCAGGTATTAGGAGGACACATGGCAGACGCACTGGGTCTGGAGATCAGAGTCTTCCTGTGCACCCGTGGGTTTGAACTGAGATCTGAAAGAGGAGAAGGAGCTGACCAGGTGTCTAGGTGTCCTGCTGGGCATGATCAAGGAATTCACTCTGGTCGGTGTGATCAGAGGATGCAGAGACTATGACATGAGGGTCAAAGAAAGGCAGAGGTCAGTCCCTTCAGGACCTTGCAGTTTCTGTTTAGCATTCTGATTTTTATCATACGCATAAGAGGCCATAAAGAGGTGAGGTGCAACCAGATTTGTGTGTTTATTCTTTTAACTATTTAATTAATTTATTTTTTTATGGCCGCACCTGTGGCATATGGAAGTTCCTGGGTCAGGGGTAGAATCAGAGCTGCAGCTGCCGACCTATGCCAGAGCCACAGCAGCACCAGATCCAAAACGCATCTGGGACCTATCTGCAGCGTGCGGCAAGGCAGGATCCTTAACCTACTGGGTGAGGCCAAGGATCAAACCCAAATCCTCATAGACACCGAGTCTGGCTCTTAACCTCCTGAGCCAGAACGGGAACTCCAGATTTGTGTGTCTAAAGATTACTTGGGGAGCCAAGAGCAAAGTCCAATTGGGGAAGTAAAGAGGATGAGGGAGGCCCAAGAAACAAGAGATGAAGATGGTGGGAAACTCAGCACCTAGTCCATCAGTTGTGACTAGATACGGAGAAGGAGAAGGCAGGGCTGAGGATGATTCCCAGGTTTCTGGTATCCTGAGCAAGGGCTGGCCAAAGGAAATGCAGGATTGACCACAGGTCATGAGCATGGTTTCAAATGTGTTAACTCTGATGTAAAACAGAGGCATTCAAATGGAGACAAACACTTGGGAGGGTAGGCCTGGAGCTCAGAGAAATTTAGGCTGGGAACAAATGTTTAAGAGATTATGTTAATGACACGGTTGTATTGAGTGATAGATGTATAGATCATGCAAACTCTGCAAGTACAAGTACATTAAATTTTATACAGGCCTACAGTTATATTTTTACATCTGCAACATGAGGGTAACAGATTATGTGACCTTGACTGTAATCAGGATTTTAATGGTTAACTGGTTATAGAGAATATGCGAAAGAGCAATCTCAATAATTAAAAGGCAAATGAGGATACACTAGGAAAACTGGACTTTCTAGTGAATAGAATTTGTGATCCTTTGGTAAGATTTCCACATCATGGTGAGTTCCTTGGTAGCCTAGCAGTTAAAGGATCTGGCATTGTCACTGCTGTGGCTCAAGTCATTGCTGTGGCATGCGTTTAATCTCTGGCCTGGGAACTTGTGCATGCTGTGGGCATGGCAAAAAAAAAAAAAAAGATTTCAACCTCATTGTCACCACAGGAAACAAAAAAGCTACTTATCCTCCAAGCTGGAAGACTTTCTCTTGAAACATAACTAGTGTTTGGGCTAAGATAAATGTAAAGAGCCATGCAGCTCTCTTGTTGGCCTGAGATCGGATTTTGCTTAGTACTGACCAAAGGCAGTAATACACTGACACTTGCTAGATGATCAGCTAATCCTTTTGTTTTAGGAAGGCAGCCTAGTAAGTGTAAGTAAAATTTCTCAAGCCGAGCTCCGGTGCCAGCAAAAAGAAAGGGAGAACAATGTTCAAATTCTTGATGTTAAGTACTTTGCTTTCTGGTCCAAGATGTTTTACAAATGGATGCTGATACTTGAGCTAAAGGTATGGTGGTTCTGCAATGAGTTCAAGGGCCCCAGGGGATGATGCTGAGACAACCAAACTCATTATACTCTTATCATTTAGAGTATAAGCTAACATCGAGGGCCAACATTTCCTCTGATGTACCGTTTTTTTTTCCCCCCTAACTGCATCCAACTGCACTTACCACATTAACACCAGTGCTAACACCTTGGTTTTTGTTTTAATTTAAAATGACAGTTACAGGGTAACTTGTCTTGGAAGAAAGGGCAGCATTTGGTTGAGTTATTATTATGAATATCTTGAATAAAATCAAGAATGAAGAAAAGGTGGGCAAGAGAATTTAATTTATTCCAAGAATTGTTTTTGAGGGCACTGCTGTTGTTTCTATTATTTTTTCAAATCTTTTTTTTAACAATAAGAGTTTCAGGTATCTATTATAAGGTTGAATGAGATGGCCTTTAAAGATCATTCCAACCTGATTCTCTCTCTCTCCTTTTTTTTTTGTCTTTTTTTTAGGGCCACACCCGTGGCATATGGAGGTTCCCAGGCTAGGGGTCAAATCAGAGCTGTAGCTGCTGACCGACACCACAGCCACAGCAACGCCAGATCTGAGCTGCATCTGTGACCTACACCACAGCACATGGCAACGCCGGATCCTTAACCCACTAAGCAAGGCAAGGGATCGAACCTGCATCCTCATGGATGCTAGTCAGATTTGTTATTGTTGTGCCATGACAGGAACTTCCTCATTCCAACCTGATTCTCAATCAAGTGTCTGATCAGTACTCTATTTCAAAATGCATTGCACAAGTCAAGTCTAAAGTCTGCTAGAAGGTGGCATCTTAAATTTATTCTTTATTCCTAGAGTGTAAGAATTGATGTGACATTAAAAAAAATACTTTATTCATCTCTGTCAAAGCATATTTTCAAAAATCACCTAAACAAAATTCTATACCTTTTAGACCAATGTCAACACCAACATAATTCCTATACTCAATGAGAAAAGTATAATGTCAGTAAACAACAGCAAAATGAGAGCCTAACACCTAATTTTCCTGTGTCATTTCTCCTTCACATCAGTGGGATCACTGCAATTGTTTCTAGGTGCTGTAACATTAGCATTTACACTGAGTGACATAAAATTCAGATTCATGACCTAAGGACCTAACTAAAGCAAAAGATGCCAGAGAAAGACTTTCAGAACTTGCTGTTTGTGGGCATCATACATTGCGTGTAGTCAGAAAAACATCTGAAACCAGGGACTACTTAGCCTGGGCTAAGTTGTCACGTGGTAACACACTACTCTACAATTCCAAGGGCTTACAAGAGAGGTTTATTTCTTACCCATTCACATGTCCTTTAGAGCCCTACTCTATATACCCTCCATTCCAGGCCAAAGGAGCAACCCCCACGTGAAGGAGGAAAAGAGTCATGACAGAACCACGAGACAGTTCTCAGAGCTTTTGCTGGTAGGTGGCACATGCCACTTACACTCACGTTTTATTGGCCAAAGGAAGTCACATAGTCAAACTGAAGTCTATGATGCATGAAAGTATAATCCTTCCAGAGGGAGAAGCAGTGGTTACTTGGGTACCACAATATAATGCACTATATGTGCCACAGGAAAAGATGAGAAATACAGATGAAAATACTTAAATTGACTTTAGTTTCATTACCTCAAAATAATCCTATTTAACATTTTGGTTACACTTTAACCAAAGAAGAAGAATAATGTCCATACTTTCTGTCTGCAATATGCCCTCTTCAATCAACAACATATTGGTAACAGCCTTCACTGTGAACAAAAAAAATCACACCTTTAGTATCACTTCTCTTAATTACTACATGTAAGGCCACCACATAGATACACCACAATACATTTGACTTTTCTAGCGGGACATTTAGGTTGGACTCAATCTATTTTGAAACAATGGGATTTATCACAGAAGAGTTCGTGATAATTACATATTCACTTTTGATTATTATAAAATGACCCTGTGTTCATTTTATTGTTTTGCTTTATTTGATATCATCTGCTCCCTGTCTGTAACTAACGAATGAAATTTGTCCAAAATTTTTCATTTAAACTTTCTATATCTTTTTACATTATTTGTTCCTCTAGTAATGATCATGTTGAGTTGTTTTAAAAAATCTAATTTTAGTGAAGTTTCCCCACTTCCATTACTGTTTCAATAATTAGCCTTGCCCCTGCCGTATCAATTTACACTCTCTATTTTTTGGTTCTTCTTTGTTTCCTTCAGTGTTTGATGGCTTTTCCTTTATAATCTGTCTTTCCTTATAACAATGATTTTTATATGGTTTTAACTGACTTTTGTCTTTGCAATTAATACGAAAGCACAATTCTCCCTTTAAAGTTCTATTTCTGTTCTCCTTTAAGTTTCTCTAAATCATGCTGGAACCCAGAGTCTGTAAGCAACAGAGTCAAGAATAAAGTAGTATCTTTCAAGTCTTCTCTTGCAATATAATATAAGCCTCCCCTCTCCCTGGGGGGAAAAAAATCCTCTTCGCAGCCCTCTTCTTGACTTGGTGTTTTGGAGAATTAATCTGGAGTTTTGGAGAATTACACTTAGGATTCTAGAGCAATAGAGAGGAGCTGATACCACTTGCTCCGCTTGGGGCCAACTAAGATCTCCAAGTGTGAGGACAGACAAGAAAAGCAAAGCTTTTTCTGCCCCTTCTCAAGCAGGCTCCTTTTCCTCAAGTGCAGCTGAGGTTTGTCATAATCTGGACCTGGCTAGACTTTTTTTTCAATTTGAGATATCATAGGATTGGGGTCTAGTCCTCTACAGTTTTGACATGAGATTCTGCTCTAAGTTAGTGTTCGGGTTATTTCCAGCTTGTCTTTTCCAGTATCTGGGACTATTTACTGAGAATTAGGAGGAGACATATTAGATAATCCTGGACACCAGCCACCTGGGACAGGATGTTCTTATCAACTGACCTTATCAACGCAGATGTCATTGTACTACCGGGTGGAATAAATTAGTTTTCTATCAAGATGATCACCAGAGCAACAAATGCCTATTGTCCTTATATGTTATAGTACTACAATGTCATTACATATTGAAGCTTTTTTTTTCCCTTAAAGAGAAAGGGTAGGGAATCCTTTTTTTTATTTCTAAGGTCATTAACCTACAGGTGAGAAAAAGCAAAGCAAGGAATGATTTCAAGCAGATAAGCCAGAGACTTCCAGGAAAAATGGCACTGTAATAGCTGATAATGATTTCCCTAGAAAATGACTAAATAGTAGAGACTAAAAGGATTAAAAAAAAAAAAAGACCATTAGTACTTCTCTACTTACTCTAGGGAATAGTGGCTTCCATGTGCCATAAAATCTAAGCAATCATTTCATTCAGGACCAAACCAGGACATATGAAACTAATATATGACTCCCCTTCTCAAGACAGTGAAGCTGGGTTACAGGAAGAAAGTCTGGAACGCTCCACCAGTTTCTTCTAAACTGGAGAGGCAGGTGACAAGAGGCACAAGGAAATGGCTGGCCACAAATTAATAGCTTTCAGAGGCCATGGAGATACAGCAAGTCCACAGGTACCTTGCCCTTTGCTAATCTAGCCTTCTAAAGAGCATCATGGACATGTTCCAGTGCACCCCACAAATATATAGCCTCCTCTCCCCAAGTTGGATTCTAATTTTTTTTTTTTTTTTTTTTTTTTACAAAACTAAGGAGAAAAATGTTCTCTGATTGTGGCCATCTGAGACTCTAATCCCTCCCCACAGTCTTAAGGCCCTTTACACTAAGTATATGAATAACCTATATTCTATTATCATCCTACCCTTTATGGTGAATTTTAATCTCCAAAATACACAGACATTGGAGTTCCTGTCGTGGCTCAGCTGAAATGAATCCAACTAGGAACCATGAGGTTGCGGATTCAATCCCTGGCATCGCTCAGTGGCTTAAGGATCTGGTGTTGCCGTGAGCTGTGGTGTAGGTCGCAGATGCGGCTCGGATCTGGTGTTGCTGTGGCTTTGGAGTAGGCCGGCAGCTGTAGACCCAATTTGACACCTAGCCTGGGAACCTCCATATGCTGCGGGTGCGACCCTAAAGAGCAAAAATAAATAAATAAATAAATAAAACCCACCAAAATATACAAACATTGCATGGAGCTTTATATACATATATAAAAAAATCAAAAAATGGGGAGAAGATCTAAAAAAAAAAAACCACATAAAAGATGCTCAATATCATAAATTATTAAAGAAATGCAAGTCCAAACTACAGTGAGGTATCATCTCATACCAGTCAGAATGACCATCATCAAAAAACCTCTAAAAGAAATAAATGCTAGAGAGACTATGGAGCAAAGGTAGCCCTTCTACACTAATGGTGGGGTTGCAAATCGGTGCAAACACTATAGAGGACACATTATGGAGGGTCCTTAAAAAAATCATATAGGGAGTTCACATCGTGGCACAGTGGAAAAGAATCTGACTAGGAACCATGAGGTTGTAGGTTTGATCCCTGGCCTTGCTCAGTGGGTTAAGGAGCTGGCATTGCCATGAGCTGTGGTGTAGGTCGCAGACTTGGCTCGGACCTGGCGTGGCTGTGGCTGTGGCTGTGGCCAGCAGCTGTAGCTCTGATTAGACCCTTAGGCTAGGAACCTCCATATGCCATGAGTGTGGCCCTAAAAAGCAAAAAAAACCAAAACAAACAAAAAAACTAAATATAGTACTATCATATGATCCAGCAATACCACTCCTAGGTATACATCCAGAGAAAACACTAATTCGAAAAGACACATGCAACCCAATGTTCATTGAAGCAGTACTTACAACAGCCAAGACATGCAAACAACCTAAATGTCCACTGACAGAGGAATGGATAAAAAAGATGTTGTACATATATACAATGGAATATTACTCAATCATAAAAAAGAATAAAATAATGCCATTTGCAGTAACATGTATAGAACTAGAGATTATACTGAGTGAAGTAAGGCAGACAAAGACAAATAACTTATACTATCATTTATATATGGAACCTAATAAAGAATGATACAAAAGAACTTATCTAAAAAACAGAAACAAACTCACAGATTTCAAAACCAATCTTACGGATACCATAGGTGAAACTGTCGTGGAGAGGGAAGCATTGGGAAGGTGGGAATAACATACACACAGTACTGTATAAAATAGATGATTAACAAGAACCTACTGTATAGCACAGGGAAATCTACTCAATAGTTTGTAATAACCTATATGGGAAAAAAGAATGGGTATATTTTTATGTATGACTGATGCACTTTGTTGTACACATGAAACAAATACAACATTGTAAATCAACTACACTCCAATAAAACCAATTTTTTTAAAAAGGTGAATTTTAAGGCAGTTTGAATACTAACCAAGTAAATGTGAAGGGAACCGAGAATAACTGGCACAAATAATCTTCTGACAAAGAATGGATCGTACACAAAGCAAAGGTTTTTTTAAAGTGTGTGTATAAAACACCAAGAAAAATTATTCCAACAGGAGAGACAACTATTATGTGCAATAGATAGAGGATTTATCTGGAATGTTAATCCTGGCCAAAAAAAAAAAGAAAGAAAGGAGGTGGCTTTAGAGCATAACTACTTTATACTTTCAGAACATTATTTTAGAAAAATGGAGTCTCTGAATAGGAGATAAGATAGGCTCAGATGCAATGGGATCTGGTAAAGGTAAGAAATCAAGAAAACATATAATGACACCATAATTTAAATGCAGTAATTAAAGTATCAATGAAGGACAGAAGATTATGCAGGAAAACATCTAGTCAATAAATAGATTAGAAAAATAAAGTTGAGGAAATCATCTTGAAAACAGAAAACAGGGCAGGGAAAAGTTAACAGATAATGCAGCCTGGATCTACAGATACTAATGACCCTGAAAACAATAACCAAAAAAGAAAAGAAATAACATTTTAAAATATTCCTGAACGTGAGGAAGACTTCAATTCGGAAAATGAGTTTTGTTTTTTTTTTTTAGGGCCACACCTGAGGCATATGGAAGTTCCTAGGCTAGAGGTCGATCAGAGCTACAGCTGCCAGCCACAGCCACAGTCATAGCAATGTGGGATCAAAGCCATGTCTGTGCCCTACATCATAGCTTATGGAACCCGCATCCTCATGGTTCCTAGTCAGTGTAGGTTGCAGATGCGGCTCGGATCCCGCATTGCTGTGGCTGTGGCGAAGGCCGGCAGCTACAGCTCCTGTTAGACCTCTAGCCTGGGAACCTCCATATGCTGCAGGTGTGGCCATAGATAAGGCAAAAAAAAAAAGTCAAAAAAAAAAAAGAATCTGACTGCCATGGCTTGGGTCACTGTAGTGACAAAAGTTCGATCCCTGGCAGTGGGTTAAGGATCTAGCATTGCTGCAACTGTGCTAAGTTGCAGCTGCAACTTGGATTTGACCCCTGCTGGCTGGGAAACTTCCATATGCCATGAGTTCAGCCAAGAAAAAAAAAAAATGCAACTACCTATGCTAATGATTGCCAACAAACATCTCCTTGGAAATAAGCATGTGACCATTTAAAAAATATTCAAAATAATATAATGAAAATATTACAAATTTAGAAATGTAGAACATAGCTAAAGCTATGATAAAATGTAAATTCATAGTCTTAATCATTTTCAGTACTAAACATGAAAGAATGAAAAGAAATGCATTAACATCTATAATACAAAATTAGTAAAGATAAATATAGGGAAACTATAATTACTCTTGGATTTATCAACTTAACTATTTACTTATACTTTCATTTTTAAATATGTAAGAAAGCAGGAACCATAAATATAGCAATAAGGTTATAAAAAGTATATAGCCAAGGAACAGAAGACACTAAATTATGAGATAATCATTCCAGTCTATAATAAATAACTAAAACAAATAAGTGAAAATCAGAATATTCTACAATCATCCTGACTTAAAAAGTATGCCATCTATTTACTATTCATTCAAAATATTTATGAACTCCTAACAAATATGGGAATATTTGCCTTTACAAGTTTGTGCTATTCTGTACATACAAACATAAACACATGCAGGGGTGCACACACATACACAAAACAAATCCAGCATCAAGCTTAGTGGTGAAAGATTATTACCACTTCCATTAATGTCAGTAACAAACTAATAACACTAGTTATCCCCCTATTAACACTGTGTACTGAGAGTGCTAACTAATGAAAAATAAAATTGTCTACCTGAAACGCACATTAACTGAGAATCAACTGAAAATCAACCAGGAAAAAAAAAAAAAGACTTTAATAAAGTAGCTGGATACAAAATATATACATATGAAATTTTTTTTTTTCTTTTTCAGCCACCCCCATGGCATATGGAAGTTCCTGGGCCAGGGATCTAATCCAAGCCAGAGCTGGGACCTATGCCACAGCTCCTGCAACTTCTGGGCCTGAGATGGAACAGGAACCTCCACAGAGATAAGCTGGGTCATTAACCCACTGTGCCACAGTGGGAATCCCTAAAGATATTTTTAAGTAAAAAAAAAACCAATGTGAAAAGGCTACATAATGTGTTACTCCAGCTATACGACATTTTGGAAGAGTCAAAACTACAGATAGAAAATAGACCTGTGGCTGCACTAGGTGGAGCATAGATGATTTTTAGGGCAGTGAAACTATTCTGTATGATGCTATTATGGTGGACTTATGTCATATGTTTGTCAAAACCCATTTAGAATGTACAAAACCAAGAGTCTTAATGTAAACTGTGGACTTTGGGTGATAATGACCTGTCAATCTAAGCTGATGGATTGTACTACTCTGGTGTGGGAGGCTGATAGTGGCGGAAGCTATATGTGTGTGGTGGGGGACAAGGGGAATGGGGGAGTTCTGTACTCCTGCTCAATGCTGCTGTGAACCTAACTGCTCTTAAAAATAAAAAGCAGTTTTTAGGAGCTCCTACTGTGGCTCAGTAGGTTAAGGACCCAACATTGTTTCTGTGAGAATGTGGGTTAAGGACCCATTGTTGCCATAAGCTGTAGTGTGGGTAGCAGCTGCAGCTATGACTCAACCCCAGGCCCAGAAATTTCTATATGCTGCAGATGAAGCTATAAAAAAGACCAAAAAAAAAAAAAAAGCAGTTTTAAATTTTCCAATCTATTTTATAAATTTTAACTAAAAATTATTTTTAAAACCTTCAATATATGTTTACATAAGTAAGAAAGTTACTTAACAAAAGGATTATTTAACAGCTTTGAAAAATGAAAGCAAAAAAGTTGAAACACTTATCTCATACATTAGGTATATTCCAAATGGCTTAAATTTTAAATGAAAACCATAAAAGCAGTAGAAAATATTTTAGGTAAATATTTAATCATCTTGGGATGAGAAATGATGTACTAATTATGGCAACAAAATCAGTATTCATGAAGAAAACAACTAGTAAAAATACAACTATGACAAAGGGTTAATATTTTTAATACATAAAGAGTTACCACAAATCAATGAGATAAATCAAAACAGTTGAAAAAAAAGGATCAAGAACACGTAATGGCAATTTTTAAAGGAAGAAACATAATGAGCAATACATTGGTGATGGTAGTTCAGGTTGGCTTAACCTTTCTAGAAGAGCTGAATTTGATTAGGCAATTCTACTTCTAAGAATGTGTCCTAAGGAAACAATCCTATAAAGATGTACATATCAATTAAAATGATAATATAAAAACAATCCAATATCCCCAAAATTGGTAAAAATAAATTACAGTGCAAAGACCAACAATTTAAGTGGTGAAATCTGAGATAATTTTTTTCCAAATTCTAAATATTTATTCTTTTTTAAAAAATATACTGGGTATAGGAGTTCCCGTCGTGGCACAGTGGAAATGAATCTGAGTAGGAACCATGAGGTTGTGGGTTCAATCCCTGGCCTTGCTCAGTGGGTTAACGATCCAGCGTTGCCGTGAGCTGTGGTGTAGGTCGCAGACGCGGCTTGGATCTGGCATTGTTGTGGCTCTGGTGTAGGCCGGCAACAACAGCTCCAACTAGACCCCTAGTCTGGGAACCTCCACATGCTGCAGGTGCAGCCCTCAAAATACAAAAAGCCAAAGAAAAAAAAATATATATATACACACACACACACACACACACACACACACACACACACACACACACTGGGCATATATTAATTAAAGAAGGAGACATGATAAGCTTTTACCATTTTGAAAAATATTTCTTTCTTTTGAGATAAAGCTTATGCTTCAACTTTTAAATGTGCTTTTAAAGGTATATATAAACTTTGTGGAAAAATACAAACAAAGCATGCTAAAATGTTCTATTTTATGTCTAAAGTAGAGAATCAAAGAGGAGGGTTGTGAAGGGAGAAGGAAAGGTAGACACATCCTCGCACACACCTAAGTGACCAAAATGTGGATCAACACAACAGAAATTTAAAACACCACACTCTCATACACATTTTTTATTGGTTTTTGTTTGTTTGTTTGTTTCTGCTGCGTCTGAGGCATGTGGAAGCTCCCAGGCCAGGGATCAAACTTGAGCCTCAGCAATGACAATGACTAGTCCTTAACCTGCTAGGCCACCAGGGAACTCCTCATACACATATTTTTTAAAGGAGAGAATTAGAAAGAAAGATATGGGCTTTCTAAACCATCAAGTAACATCCAAGTCTTGGGACCTTTACAGGTACAAAAAGAAAAAAGGCTATGCAATTACGTATTTCTACAATTCAAATGCTATGTGGGGAAATGACCTCTTACTGGGCAAATTACATAAAACTGTATTAAAGGCCAGAGTTGACTGCAGAGAGAGAAACAGTTCCTCACTATACCTTAGACACGCATATATTTCCGAGGTTTTCACTTCCCTTAGGTCACACTGCCTCTAGCTTTTTGAACTAGTCTAAATTTTTTTCAGTGATTTAAGAATTACTGTTCCACTAAGTTATTTGGAACTACTCATATGAAACTTTCTTCGAAAGTCAGCTTAAGTTGGCCATTTTCTAATACCACATTAATCTCTGCTAAATTATAATGTAATAACGTCTTTATTTGAGAACTGTAATTTGAGCTGATGTATTCTCTAATTGGGACATATGTCCCCAGATTTAATAATTACATATTCTTTCCAATCTAGTTTTAATTTTGTACTTGGTATGAAATTTATATTCCAGGAACATGGAAAGTGCTTTCCTCGTATTTTAGGTTTTGCTGGGTTTGGGGCATTATGCATTGAATTGCTCTTAGAACATCCAAATTGCTAATCATAAAGAGATTAGGGGAAGCTTCCTTACACTGAACAACCAAACTACCTCATATACTATTTTTCCTTTTCTTTGGACATCTAATTTTATAATTAATAAAAGATAAAAAATAAGCAATGAGGTCCTACTGTATAGCACAGAGAACTATATCCAATCTCTTGGGATAGACCAAGATGGAAAATAATGTAAGAAAAGAAATGTACATACATGTAGGACTGGGTCACTTTGCTGTACAGCAGAAATTACTACAACACTGTAAATCAACTACAATTTAATAAAAAACTTTAAAAAGAATTTAAAAAAACAGTCTTTCAAAAAAGTATTCAATGAGTAAAAACAAACAAAAAAACACACAAAAAACAAAACCCCCCAGCATACCAGAAATATTACTTGGGAGAGTCCTAAAAAGAGAAGATCACCCACCTCCTTCTTAGCTTTCTTTACCATGTCTGAGAAACTACCAATAAAAATAGCAGGCACTTACCATGTGCCAGGCCTGGATGCCAAGCACTTCCCATGCCTTCTCAGAAATTCTCTTGTTATTCACAGTGCATAGATGAGGTAAGTAGGGCTTAGGAATTTTATTAAACAGTCTTCACACTGGTTTTCAAATCTATTTTACATCAAAGCCCATGCAACAAATTCCTTCATTTCTATTTACCCTTAAATTACTAATAAACAAAAATGAATAACCTAGGCAACAAATTAAGTGTTTTACAGTATGATATATTACTGAAGGCACAGGGTACATAGTTATAGAGGTTCTTAGCCTAGGTTCTTGAACAAGTTTAGTGCATTCTTGAAATCCCAGAAATAGTATGGAAAGTATAGGATATCGCTTTTTTATTTTCTGAGGGAGACATTAACGATAACTTTTAGCAGATTAGCAAACAGCTAAAAGAGTACCTCCTTAGGAGTTCCTATTTCTAAAAGTATGTTACTAATACAAGCTAAAAAAAAAAAAAAAGCAAAACACCCAAGGGCACAAAAACTGTACAATATATTTAACATGGTGAGAAAACAGGGTATTTATTTAGGCTTTTGTCTTTTCAGGGCCGCACCTGCGGCGTATGGAAGTTCCCAGGCTAGGGTTCTAATCAGAGCTGTTGCTGCTGGCCTACGCCAGAGCCAGAGCAGTGCCAGATCTGAGCCGTGTCTGCAACCTACACCACAGCTCACGGCAACGCCGGATCCTTAACCCACCGAGCAAGGCCAGGGATTGAACCCACAACCTCATGGTTCCTAGTCAGATTTGTTTCCGCTGCACCACAACGGGAACTTCCATGATACTTTATTTTGATAGGAGCACATGTCATGGACATTCCTGACACGGTCATTTGGATACCATCACTTGATACTTTTACCAAGGTTAATTTTCTCAGAACTGTCAGTCACTTTTTCCTACATCATTTGGTTTCTGGCTCTTGCTAACCTGTTTTGAAAGGAAGCTTGATAATGTCATAATTTAACTGAAAAAATAATATTAGAAAATATGGTTCTCATGACTGCTAATAGGGACTGTCTGTCAGCAGAACGAAGACTTTTTGGCAAGGACAGAAAACATCAGAGATTTTTGACTCAGCTCTGTGACCCTGAATAATGACTCATAAACCCATGCTGAGCGTGTGTAAACCCTTACTGAGGCACCAAGTGGCTTGAGTAACAGCACATGTCCTGTTCTCTAGAGGAATTTCCTGTCAAAACAATAATTTCTGTACCGAGTTTAGGTACACTGGAGACTTGGCTGGGGCAGACAAAATGGCTTAGGTTAAAAATGTTCCTGAATTAACTCTGGTGAATTGCTATTCGGAATGTAAAATAGTGTAACTCCTGTTGAAAATGGTATGCTTATTCCTCAGAAAATTAAAAAGAGAATTACCGTATGATTCAGCAATTCCAATTCTGGGTGTATACCCAAAAGAAGTGAAAGCAGCGTCTTGAATGGATATAAGTATACCCATATTTGTAGCACCATTATTCATAGTAGCCAGGAGGTAGAAGCAATTCAATGTCTGCCAATAAATGGATAAACAAAGTGTGGTATATTCACACAGGCATATTTCAGAGACATTGCAGGTTCAGTTCTAGACCACTGCAATGAAGCAAATAGTGCAATACAGCAAGTCACATGAATTTTTGATTTCTTAGTGCACGTAAACGTTATATTTACATTACTGTAGTCTATTAAGTACAACAGCATTATATCTAAAAAGTGCATACCTTAATTTAAAAATACAAAACAAAACCCAATTACAACAGGAACATCAAAGACCACTGACCACAGCCTACCATATCAAATCTAATAATAATGAAAAAGTATGGGAGAATTACCAAAATGTACCACAGAAACAGGAAGCGAGAAAATATCAGGAAAACGGTGCCAATAGACTTGTTCAAAACATGGTTGCCACAAACCTTCCATTTGTAAAAACACAGTATCTGTGAAGCACAATAAAGCCAAGCACAATCAAACAAAGTGTGCCTGTAGAATGAAATATTATTCAGCCTTCAAATGGATGGAAATACCAATACACGCCGTAGCATGGATGAAACTTGAAAACGTTTTGCTAAGTGAAATAAGCCAGACACAAAAGGACAAATATTGTATGATTTGACTTGGTGTGATACTATAAGAAGTATTTTAGTCAAATTTATAGAGACAGAACGTAGGGGGGAGGTTGCCCTACGAGGAGGGGGAAATGGAGTTAGTGTTTAACAGGTACAGAGTTTCCATTTGGAAGACAAAAAAGTTCTCAAGATAGAAAGCAGCGAGTCCCTTTGAGGTGCTATAACTAAACACCACAGGCTCGGTGGCTTATAACCAAAAGCATTTATTTCTCACAGTTCTGGAGGCTGGGAAGTCCAGGATCATGGCACTGGAAGATATGGTGTCTGGTAAGGACCCACTTCCCGGTTCACAGATGGCTGTCTTGTCACTGTGTCCTCAGGTGACAGAAGGAGGCAAGGGGTCTCTGTGGGTCTCTTTTATAAGGGCACTAATTCCATTCATGAATTAAATCACCTCTTAAAGCACCCCCTGCCCCCAACACCGCATGCAACACCATCACCTGAGGGGTTAGGATTTCAACCTGAATTTTGGGGAGGACATCCAGACCGTAGCAGTGGTCATGGCTACAGAACAATGTGAATGTGTTTAATGTGCTGAAATACACATGTACAAATGGTTAAAAATGGAAAATTTTGTGTGTATTTTATAACAATACACAATGTTCCTTATTATCAATAATGACTTTTACAACATGCAGGTATTTGTTTTATGTTATTTTGTGCTCAGGACTCTTCTTTATAAAATCTTTCCTATCCTATCAGAGAAAACCATCACTTCAGTTTGCACTACTTCTATACCTATGTCTACATGTTGAACATACACTGCACTGCGTTTATTTGTAGTGATCCTATATAATCTTTGAGGGTGGGGACCATGTCACTTTTAACATGACAGTAGTGCCATGGATGTAATGGGCCACAAAACCACTCAAATTGTTTACTAGGCTTATCACTTTATAGTTAAGACTTAAGTCCTCCATTCCATCCATTAAGTACAGTTTATTACGCACACAGTTTGCCTGTAGATAACCACCCTCATGTCAATTATTTGACTGTATTATATTTACCCAAAGATAATCCAAAATAATCCAAGTGATCTGCAGTTTGTAGTTCCCTATCTGTTCTGTAATCAGCTAGAGAGAAAGACTCTACAAAGCTCAGCACTCCCAAGAGAAAATCTCCTGGTTGTCCTAAAAAAAGACCCACCAGGCAGCTAATGGTACTCTAGAGGCCTGGGGCATTATTAGGTTCCGTTCTCCCTGCTGCGAGTTGCACATTAGGAATAGGAATAGAGGCAGCAGTATAATTCTTTCAAAACACTCTTGATGGGTTAGGCTGGCTTCACAGAGTTACTGCACCTGCCACCTTCCTAATTTACTAGCCATTATCTATCTAATCACAGATATTTCATGGTCAGAAAGCTTCAGCAGAATTTTTAAAAACTGTCATCCCTCCATAATAGCAATGTTTATGCAAACCTTTACCCACAAATCAGGGTGCCTATAATTAAATTCTACTTGCGTTGGGCATTCAGTGTGAATGTTGGTTTCAATTCACTGTTATGGGGGGGGGGGGGGGGGAACAGCTGGCAATAACTGAGGATCTACTGCCAGGCCCAAGTTCTTCTGCTTTGTGAACTCGTTCAACTGGGGTGTAGCGATCTTTGCACACATCTAAGGGTGAACGGAGTTGGCTTACACTGGCTCAGGAGCCAAGGGCTATCTATACCTCTTCCCAGCTCAGCCTTTAGAGACATCCCCTTGGGAAAAAAATCAGCCACAGTGGGAATCTGTATGCCAGACAAATCAGTGCACTTTTTTTTAGAGAGCTGATTTTTAAACATTTACCAGTATGTCACTGAATACATGGTGTGGTGTTTTTTCCTTTTGTTTTTACATTAAAAAGTCACCCAGATTGCCTAGGTGAGAAACCAATCTCAACTCTGCCATTTCTTAGCTATGAAACCCCACTTAATTTCTCTGTCCCTCAGTTTATCTAGAAAACAGCGATAATAACACCTACTTCATGGAATTGTGAGAAGTAAATGCAATCGTTTGTACAAAATGCTTCCTATTATTATGCACGCTCTTCTGACCCCTCCTCCAGATGACTCTGTGAGAGGAGACAGACTTGAGGACATGCTGTGTATCCCGCCTTTCTCCGTGACATTCAGGACATTTCAGTCTCAAGACTTCCAAGTTGGAGACTGATTTGATCTATGACACTCTTTTATTAAAAGCCTCTAAGAAAAAGGTTTGCCAATTTTCCATCAAAGGATAAAGAGCATTTGGGAGAAAATGCATAATTTAACAAAAATCCACAAAGTAGAAACTAACGTACCAGTTTGCGTCTTTAAATGGATTTTTGTGGCATGTCCTTATTAAAAATAAACCTACACATAAATATAAGAGAACAATCTAATAACACATTTGTTAAGATTATTTTAATGTCACAAATACGCAAGATACTGATATAAAAGGAAGGAATAGGGGTTCTGATGGTTTGAGGTGCAGATAGTGACAAACTCATGCTACCTTGTAATTAACAAAGAAAAGTGCTGACCTGGAGCTTTCCCTTTTTATTTTTTTATTTTATTTTATCTTATTTTTACAGCCGCACCTGTGGCATATGGAAGTTCCTGGGCTAGGGGTCAAATTGGAGCTGCAGCTGCCAGCCTACACCACAGTCAGAGTAACACGAGATCCGAGCCGCATGTGCTACCTAACGCCACACCTTGCGGCAACACTAATCCTTAACCAGAGCGAGGCCAGAGACCAAACCTGTATCCTCATGGACACTATGTCAGGTTCTTAACCCACTGAGACACAATAGGAACTCCGAGCCTTCCCTTTTCAGCAGATCACGTGATTTTATATCTCAGCGTCTTTGCTTCCTCTGTAAAGGATAGATACTTCTGTGCCCAACTTACCTCACGAGACTTTTATGGAACCCAAGAAAGAAAAAATTACTTTAAACTATCCATACACGTCTTGGAGTAAAATGGGCAGACTGAACACAGGACCTATTTCACTCCAAAGTGCCATTGAAAATAACAGTAAAGGGACTTTTTTGTTTTAAAGTAAAACCCCACCAGAGTGGTGAGGACAGGGGACGGTAGCAAAAGAGTTGGGGGACTGGAAAACAGATGAAAGTCGGAAAATGATATAAATCATTAGCAAACCCAGTCAAAAAGACGATGAGTAGAAGCTTAAGGAACTCAAAGAAAGTCCTAAAATGTCACTTGATACTGAATTGCAGTGAAAAAAGCTACTTTCTTTAAAATTCTAAGCCTGGGAAATGTCAGTGCTGTCTACTACAGAGGCTTTGAAAAGCGGTGCCAGAACATGTCACTTGGGAACTTATTCCAGATACAAATTCCATTTTTCTTTTAAGTACAGTTGATCTACAATATTGTGTTAGTTTTAGGTTTACAGCATAGTGATTCAGTAATTTTGCAGATTATATTCCATTATAGGTTATTCCAAGATAATGGACATAATTCCCTGTGCTGTGAAGTAAATCCTGTTGCTCATCTATTTTATATATAGTAGCTTGTATCTGCTAATCCCATGCCCCTAATTTTTCCCTCCCCCTCTTCCCTCTCCCATCTGATAACCACAGTTTGTTTTCTAAATCTATGACTCTATTTCTGTTTTGTATATATATTCATTTGTATTCGTTTTTAGATTCCACATAAAAATGATATCATATAGTATTTGTCTTTCTGACTTATTTCAGTAAGCATAATATTCTGTAGGTACATCCATGTTGCTGCAAATGGCAATATTTCATTCATTTTTATGGCTGAGCAACATTCCTGTGTGTGTGCGTGTGTGTGTGTGTGCGTGTGTGTGTGTGCGCGTGTGTGTGTGTCTCCACCACATCTTAATCCAATAGTCTGCTGATGGGCACTCGGGTTGCTTCCATATCCTGGCTATGTTTATAAAAACATATATTTATATTGTTTTATTTTATAAATATAAAAATAAATATAATATAAACATACGTTTATATTATGTTTTATTATGTTTCTAAAAACAGTTTATAAAAACTATGCTGTTCTGAACACTGGATTACAGGTATCTTTTTGAATTCGTGTTTTTGTTTGTTTCAGATATAAACCCAGGAGTGAAGCTTCCAAACGAAATTTTTGAGCTCATCCATACTAGTGTATCAAACACTCGAGGTCCAGGACTCTGTGTTTTAACAAGCCTGAAACTCTGCAGCAGGTGTGGAGGATTGCCAGTGGGGCTCTGCTCTTCACAGGGAATAATTACATAGTATTAGACCCAGATTCCTTCCCAAATTATAGACCTAAAGCCTCAAAAATAAAGAGATTTTTTAAGATTTTTCCTGAAAAATTAAAAAAAAAAATCAAGTGAAAACTAAAGCAATATCATTTAGCACTTATAGAAATGGCCTTCATAGTACCAGATTATTCCTAAAAACTTCAGAAAGTTCATGGAAAACCTTTACTACAAAAACAGTGCCTCCATTTATGAATAAAGAAGAAAATAAAGCAAAAAGTTCTATTATGAACCAAGAGGACTTTATTGTCTACTAATCCTTGGGGTTGCAAATTCCTTAGATCCCAGATTCAGAAACAGAGATATCCCAGTCACTGTCCTCGACTACACAGGAGGTCAGCAAACTTTTTACATAAGGAGCTGGGCAAAAAACCTTTCCAGGCTTTGTGGGCCATACAATCAATCTCATTGCAGCTACTCAGCATCAACAGTCTACCCCTTATCCATGGTTTCGAGTTCTGACTTTCAGTTATTCACAGTCAACCATGGCTTGAAAATATTAAATGGAAAATTCCAGAAACAAACAATTCATAAGTTTTAAATTGCAAGCCCTTCTGAGTAGCGTGATAAAATCTCCTGCTACCCTGTTCTGTCTTGCCTGGGTTGTGATCATGCCTTTGTCCAGCATATCCCACCTCTTAGTCAGGAGCTGTCTGTGTTATCAGACTGACCATCAAGGTATCACGGTGCTTGTGTTCAAGTCACCCTTCCTTTACTTAATAATGGCCCCAAAGCTCAAGAGCCCTGATGCTGGCAATTCAGATCTGCAGAAGACAAGCTGTAAAGTCCTTCCTTTAAGTGAAAAAGTGAAAGTTCTCAGCTCAATAAAGAAAAAAATACTGTCCTGAGGTCGCTAAGAGCTACAGTAAAAACAAACCTTTTACTTGTGAAATTGTAAAGAAAGAAAACAAATGCGTGCTAGTTTTGTGATCATACCTCAAACTGCAAAAATTAAGGCCACAGTGCATAGGAAGTGCTTTGTTAAGAAGGAAAAGGCATTAAACCTGTACAATAAGACATTTTGGTAGAGACGACATTCACATAACTTTCATCACAGTATATTGTTATAACTGTTCTATTATTAGTTATTGTTCAAATCTTACTGTGCCTAATTTTTAAGTTAAACTTTATCATAAGTATGTATATTTAGGAAAAGATATAGTATATATTCGGTTCAGTACTATCTGCAGTTTCAAGTATCCACTGAGAGTCTTAGAACGTATCCCCCATGGATAAAGAGGAGCTGTTGTAGTGGAAAAGGAACCGTGAACAATACACACATGAATAAGAACAGCTATGTTCCAATAAAACTTTATTTACAAAGCAAGATGCAAGCCAGTTTTGCCTTGTGAGCTATAATTTTCTGACTCCTGAACTAGATTATGAAAGATGAGAAGTGTCTGTGGGACCAGACACTGAAGAGTACTTTCAAAGATTATAGATTATCAAAGAGCTTCCCAGGGCAGCTGTTAATCTGTGCTACAGCTGACAAAGCACTCACAAAGGACATTCAGAATTTGCTGCTTCATGGCAGCTTCAGATTTCTCTGTCTCCACTAACATGTGAAAGAAGATACACGAATTGAAAAATACTAATAAAATAAAGGGCAGAGAAGATTGACTTGACCGAGAAAACTTTTATCTATGACGTCAGTTTTATTAAAAGCCACACCTGAAAAATGTTTGCTAATTTCCACCTAAAGGATGATACCCTAAGTAGTGCAGGTATTTTTTAAGAAAATGAATGAATTTTTTGAATAAATTTGTTAACAAGAGGAAAAATGCAGACTAACTCTATTTTTAAGTTTATAAAATTTAAGAAGGTGAAAAGAAGCATGAAAGGGGAGGTTCCTGCTATGGCACAATAGGATCTACAGCATCTCTGTGGCATCAGGACACAGGTTTGACCCCTAGCCCGGTACAGTGGGTGAAAGGATCTGGTGTTGCTACAGCTGTGGCATAGCTTGCAACTGTGGTTCAGATCTGAGCCCCAGTCCAGGAACTCCATATGGCATGGGGTGGCAAAAAAAAAAAAAAAAAAAGAGAGAGAGAGAGAGAGAGAGAAAGAAAGAAAACCAACCAAACAAACAAAAAAAGCTTGAAAAGGGGCAAAATTTGTTTAGGCCAAAAAATGAGTGATAAAAGTCTATATAAGATCATTCAAGGAATAAATTTTCAACACCCTCCTATACAGTCTGGCTTCCATGTCACATCGAACTGGATTTAGTATAAATGTTGGTATTTCTTCACCAGTTTTTTTCTTATAAGTGTTTTATTCTAGAGTAATTTCAGATTTTCAGAAAAGTTACAAATACATTACACAGAGTTCCCAAATACCTTTGGGACTTCCTCCAGTTTTGAGAAGCTGGCAAAACAAGAGATTTTAATCTCTGAGTTTAACAATTTTTAGTGCCAACTGAAAAAAAAAATTAGGCATTTGAAAATGTCAAATGCCAAATTTATAGTTATTGTTTAAGTAAACTGTATAGTACTTTCAAATTTAGTTTTCTAAACAGGAAAAATGTAGTTAGCAAATCATCCTTCAGTTCTCAGCTTGTGCCACCTCAAAATAGGCACACGCCCTGTCAGTTTTTGCACAATATTCTTTTTATTTCCTTCACAATATTTATCTCCCTCAATAGTTACATTGTTTGTTGGCTTATTGTCTGTCCTCAGAGACTTCATCCATTTTGTTCCCTGTGCTACTTGTTATAATCTCTGCACCCAGAATAGTGCCTGGTGCACTATGAGTGGAAATATTCAATAGACTTTGCTGGATGGATGGATGAATGCATGAATGAATGAATGAATAAGTGAGTAAACACTTTAGATATGGCACAGGTGATAAAAGGCACCTGATAAAAGATACATCTATTTAAACTGCCATTGTGGCTGAAATTTCATACCTTTACCACCAGTCACACACACAGCTGAAGTTTTGGGGAGCTTCTGTGTTAGTCTATCATCTTTGTAACCACCTGCTACTGAGATAAAGTTTAGAATTGTTACTCCCAATATATCCTTACACTCTGAAGGCCAAGCCTTTCAAAGTAGATCTGTATTGTTGGTTCACTACACACAGTACTTCCTGGCATTATTCATTTGATGTGAAAAGTCAATAAAGAAACATTTAAATCATCCTTAAACTAATTACAGTTATTAATCATCTTTCTGCATGTAAAAATATATTTGAAAAAAACTAAAAAATATTGGATCCCCACCTTGTGGTGGTTTGGAAATGAGACATTTTGAGAAGACAGGTGAAAAGCTTAAAAGATTAAAGGCAGAGTGATGCAGGTGTCCTTCTTCCCTGCCACTGCCTATCCCTCAGCATCAAGGTTGAGGGATCACCTGGTTGTAGGAAAAGGAAAGGAAGGATAGGCAGATGGCTGGAAGAAAGGAAGGAAGAGGGGAAAGAAAGAAGCAAGGGAGGGAAAGAAACATTCCTATGTTTTCTATAAACACTTACACTTCTCCCAAGGTCAACTATTACAGAATATGTCCAAAAATCAAAGCACTTGATCCCTTGACCAGCCAAGGGAAAAGAAAACCATTCCAAGATAAGCATCCATAAATTATCCATTTATCAGATAAAAAGAAGCAGGAAGGACAAAACCTCTGGGGCACTTTCAGGCTATTCCATTTAGAGCACTTATCTTTCTCCTGTTTCTGGACCTGCCCTGTGAAGAAGGGTGGTCACTAATAAATGCATTCAATAAATGCATTCAATGCAGCACAAACTGATCCATTATCCAAAGAGTACTGCTCTACTCTCAGTAATCCCAGTGTCACTTCTGGAACATCTCCTGTTTATGACGTAATGACTTCCAAACTACTCAAATTATTTGGTGATCTAAAGATTTAACAGACTAAATCTCATGGCCAAGAAACATATCAACTTTAATACTAAAAATGCAGTTGAGGGAAAAATCCATTTTTGACCACATACAAAAATTTTGAAAGACCAAAAATAATGATAATAAAAGGTAAACTCTATTCTTTTTCCCTCTACATAAAACAGAACTATCAGTAGTAGTAATTCTGAGATTATTCATTTGAAACTATCTGTAATGTTACTTTGAACCACAGCTTTCAGTGTAACAGAAAAGAAATACAAATACAAAATCAAATAATATTAAGATTCCATAAAGTTAACTTGGAAAAATCAGTGTGAACTCATAACTTTTTATTTTTAAATGTATATATGTTTCTCACTCTGATCCCTGAAAAAAAGCCTGGAAACACTAATAACTACTAAGAATGAGCACTCTTAATGCCTAGACTATAGTGTCTAAATTTCACTTTCAGAGTTTCTGTCATGGCTCAGCAGAAAAGAATCTGACTAGGAACCATGAGGTTGAGGGTTCGATCCCTGGCCTCGCTCAGTGGGTTAAGGATCCGGCATTGCCGTGAGCTGTGGTGTAGGTCACAGACGTGGCTGGGATCCCGCGTTGCCACGGCTGTGATGTACGCCAGCAGCTATAGCTTCTATCAGACCCGTAGCCTGGGAACCTCCACATGCCGTGGTGCGGCCCTAAAACGACAAAAGACAAAAAAAAAATTTTTTTTAATTTCACTTCCTACCAAAATGAACCAGAGCTCCTTGTAATAACTGATTCTTAGATTGAACTGTGAAATGAACAAGAGGAGCTTAATGTATCCTATTGTACCAAAAAGCAGGGTCAAAGAAACTAATGGGATGCAGGTACTTCTGGACTGTTCTGTACCTTGATATAAGTGCTGATTATATGGGAATGTTCACAGTGTAAAAATGCATTGTGATTCACTTAGGTTCTCTTTTCTGTATGTGTATACAGGAACCGATCTGAAGGGGTTCCCAAGGAACAGAGGTTTTATTTCAGCATCCAGAAAAAAACGAGTCACTACAACTAATCAAAACATAACAAATATTTCCAAAACCCATGAATTTACAATGATCCTAAAGAACAAAGAAAAAAGGAAGCCAGAAAAAGAAAGAAAGAAAGAAAGAAAGAAAGAAAGAAAGAAAGAAAGAAAGAAAGAAGGAAAGAAACTCTTCCCCTACAAAAACAAAGAAATATCTTTGATCACCTTTTGAAGAAAGAGGCCAAGTAAAATGCACGGCCAATTCTCATTGGATATTCTCTCCATTTTTACTACTGGAGGGAGAAGTTTCATGATCCTCATAACTGCTAAAAGAGAGCAAATATCAGCTTTCTTGCCATGTCAGGGTTAAATACCCTTTCTCTTCTAGTTTTTGCCTATGTTATATTATCTGGTGGGTTCACTGGTTTACTATGTTTACTTTTTTATCACATTTCATCCTGTTTTATATGTCAATAATGGTTCTCAAGTACTTTGGTTCCATTTTTGGGGGTGTCCTTGGCTGGCCACTCCTCAGGGAGTTAAGGGACTGGAATGTGGAGCTGATAACAGGAATGCCAAGAAAAAGAGATAAAGGAGCATTCTGAAAGCATGGCTTGAGTATACATGCAAACATACTAATTCCTATGGCAAAAGTGGAATGAAAAGAAACACATTCCCTTAAGGAAAAAAGATGCTGTTCACCTGCTTTTTCCTTTTAAGAAGAGTTTAATTTCTTCCTTATATAGTCAAGTCACAATTCAGTAAATGTACAGATTTCCAGTTACTTTATTTCCATGAACTTAAACTTGACAGTCAAAGGGACTCATATACATTTCATCTGTACATATGTCAGGTATCAAGAGCTCCTCGGCCACACTGACCAAAGAGAGTCCATGAAATTGAGCAGTAGTAATGTAGCCAGAGGACAGTAAACTACCGGAAATAAACATTCAGTCCAGCCAGCCTGCCTTCTTATTTGCTTCAACATTAAAAATTAATATGCTGAGGCCTAAGATCTGCTTTCGGAACAGGCACTATCCATTTGAAAACTGGGTGGTTAGGCTAAGAACTGCTGTTTTGGGATCAAGTCAGCTTCCCCCCATCTGTAAACTGTAATCAAATAATTAATGTTCGAATTTAGCTAATGCAGAGAGAGAAGTGCTATGCCCATAAGGACCCTATGATTTGAAATCTTTTTGTGGTTAAGACTCTTTATTACTATAAGGAAGTTTGACTTAACATCAAATGAAGAGGAACATTACTGCAAGTAGTTCTGTCCCCCAAAATGTACAGTGATCCAAGATGGGGAAAGAGAAGTTTTGCGATTAACTACAAGCCACTCTGCTGGTCTGGTTCCGACAGCGAGACTTCTCAGTGTAAAAGTTCTGTGCATGTAGATGACAGAGCATACAGCTCACTGAATCACTCTGGCGTCCAGAATGAGCAAGGGTAGAAGATGGAATCCAAATGTCTACAAGTATCATTCAAAAAAGAAGCCAACTCCAGGAATCACTTTTATCTCCCTGGGACCAAAACAATCAGATCAGACAATGGAACACCGAGGCAGTGACATGTTAGACTCTGAGATGACAACCTCGAGGGCTGAAAAAAATGATTCAGACCTTATCACCATGCAAATCAGATTTCCAAACTAAGAACAATGGACTGTCTGGTTTTGGAAAAGTTTTCCTGCTTCACAGGCAAGCCCAGCAGGTGTTAGCTTAACCTTAGAAAGCCATCATTCTCACAGTGCACATATTTTATATAAAATAATAAAATGCCAACAGAGAATAAAGACTAAGTGGCAGTGACTGCATGTAAGGAGAGAACAAATTGAAGCTTAAAGAAGTAATCTTGACCTCAAAAGCCTACAGGTGCTTGGCAGCTAACATAAATCTGTAAGGTTGGTAAAAGACTCGGGGAGTGGTAAAGACTAGCAAACTTTGGTCCTTGAAACAGTAATAAAACTAGATTTTTAATCTTCCAAAAGAAGCCAGGTATCTGGGTTTTTTGGGGGGAGGGGGGTTGGCTGCACCTGCAGCATGCAGAAGCTTGAACCCACTTGTGCACAGCAATAACCAGAGCCACGTCAGTGACAATGTCATACCCTTAGTATGCTGAGCCACCAGGGACTCCAGTATCTGATGTTTTTCTGTTTTGTTTTGTTTTGTTTTTTAATGTGAAGTTTCCAGACTGTTCAATGTTGGCAATTAACTCAGTTTTAAAAAAGAAAATTTTTACAGGTTAAAAATGCTACAGCATAATATTTGGCCTGTAGGCCACCAGTCTGCAAGCTATGCTTTAAAATGTAACTTTAAATAATACAGTAATAAGCAGAAATCTTCTGACATAACAACGATTACAGTAAATGAATGAGCCTTGGTTTCTATCCTACCAAGAGAGAGCAGTCCATGCAAGGAAAGGACAGAAGTGATATTAGAACACCAGCGAGCATTTCCCAAATTCCCAGATGTTTGAACTCTCACCACCACCACCACTGCTGCTGTCCCTGTGCCCCAGAGAAAATAAGGGTTTGCGTAGAGGACATACATTTCAAAAGATCCCCAAGGGCTCTGATGGCAAGCCCTCCCACTCTGGGAGTCTGAAGAAAGTAGAACGCTTTGTAAAACTGGGAGGGATGTGTCTAAACTGGGAAGACCAAAACTCACTGGGCCTAAGATGTCAAAGAGGGTTTGTGAAAGGGGCTCTAAAAATAGTAACTGCAAATATCAAAGATGACAGGGAACCCATAGTGAACATCAGCTTCACATGCAAAAAGAAGATAATCAATCTTCTACCTGTTTACAATGAAAGATTAGAAAAACTGGATGCTTTTAAGAATGTGTGTACCATGCATATCTAATGAACACAAGGATAACCTTCCACCCATCTGCAGGCTTGGTAGGCAGGTTCATTATTCAAAAAAGGAAGTGGAGCATCTCATTTTCACATAATGGCCAGAATGCAGACAGGAAAAGGGGTTAAATATTTTGGCATGTTTTTTATTTCCCATCCTTAAAAAAAAAAAAAAAATGACTGCAGAACTTTTTATTAAGATGGTTACACATAACCAGAATTACTATGTCTTATTTTTGGATCTGATACACATAAAAAATAGAAACACATTCTTGTGATTTGGTAATATCTCACTAATCCTTTGCTATCATTAAGCACTGCCTAATCTAACCTTTCTTGTGATTTTAAGCTTGCAATCTCCTAACTCACCTTGTAACTGGGAGTCAAAGTCTTCCAGGTCAGCTTTAAGATAAAGCTGTTCAGAGTAGTTTATCCTCAGGTGTCTGCAGCTTTTTTCCTGGGAACTTGGTCTGTCAATTAAGCTTGCTGGGGTTATCACGTAAATTATGAGTGAGTGGCTCCTTGATTTCCTTTTCTTCCTTTTGTGCAAGACGGTGCAGAAGCTGAAAAAGAGAGATTAAAAGTCATGCAGTACCATCACCATAGATGTTTCATCAGCCTCTGTGGCCAACAGAAAATTCCTTTCAATTTATCTTTGAGAAGAAAGTTCATAAGAGATGGCATCTCAGCTTTTTAACCTCCTTTGCTCCATCTTACAGAATCTCAAAGACTAACCACTGAGCTCCTCTGCAATCCGTAACACGCATAATTTACACCTTACCCAGAGCTGAGAGTAAGAAAACTCTCAATTTATAAAGCAAGTGTTTTCTAAAAGGAGACTAAGCATATTTTCCATAAACACTTTTAAACCTCCTATTAAGTCTTTTAAAAGTCCACTATGGAATGGTTCCATCACATCTGCACATAAATGTACAACCCCAATACCCAGAGAAAGACCCATTAATAGTCTCAAACTTGCCTTAATAGAGTAGAATTGTTGCCAAACTCCTAGAACAATCCTCTAGCAGAAAGAGCTGACTATACCAGCAAAGTATAGTGTTCAACTTGACCTCATTTCTCAGAAGGCAAAGAAACAATATTTTATGAGAAGATAAAACATGTTCCCTTTAAGTTAAAAAAAAAAGGAAGAAAAAGAAATCTCTAATCCTAAAATGTGACAGCAGTTCCCTTTTTTTTTTTTCTTCAACGCACAGACCTCTCTCTAGCAAGCTCATTTATTCACAAGGTAGCTTTAAATATTACTCTCCAGGTTTGATGATTTTTCAAGGCTATTCTTTTATTCTTTCTTAGATTTTTTCTCTTTTCACTTATGAAGAAAAAAAAGAAAACACACACATACACATTTACCAAAATGCTACACCTTAATAAAAGTACAAAAGATACGTGTCTACCCACTATCTGATGCTGTGATTGCTCTTTATGTACCATTTTCGGGGGGGGGGGGTAAGCATTTGTTTGAAATGCCCCTCTACCTCTACAAAAAAGCTTTTTTAAAACTCTACCATGTGTGGGAGTTCCCATCGTGGCTCAGTGGTTAATGAATCTGACTAGGAACCATGAGGTTGAGGGTTCGATCCCTGGCCTTGTTCAGTGGGTTAAGGATCTGGCATTGCTGTGAGCTATGGTGTAGGTTGCAGACCTGGCTCGGATCCTGCGTTGCTGTGGCTGTGGCGAAGGCCGGCGGCTACAGCTCCTGTTAGACCCCTAGCCTGCGAACCTCCGTATGCCACGGGTGCGGCTCTAGAAAAGGCAAAAAGACCAAAAAAAAAAAAAACCCTCTACCGTGTGCTAAGACAATTCTGTGCATCTTATAATTCATAGATAAAATCTGACTGATGACCATGATGATGACATAGAAGAACTATGGTTAGGAACCATCAAGATTATTTTTGTATGCTCAGCATTATACGCTTATTTTCTGCAGACACTACTCAATCTATGCTCTTTAATTCCATATAATTATAGGCAGACTGAATATAAAAGGTCAGCTACAGAAACATCCCTACCCCTCTGTTTTTGCTCTTCTCTATGATGGACTCTCCAAGCTTAGGAAAAGGAGAGAACACTGGAAGAGAAAAAAAAAAAAAAAACACGATAAAGAGCCTCCTGTGCTGCACTGCAGTTCTTTTTGCCCACTCTCACGCCCACTCCTCTTCCCAAGTCTTATCCTTCATAACTTCTTACCATCCTATGACAGCAAATGAGAAGGGAGGACCACGGGTTAACATCAAGGTTTCCTCTCCATCTCTGCTTCCCCCAATCCAGCAGCAGAGGCGAGGGAGAAGGAAGGGTGAATCTTGCTCACCACAACTACGGAATGCCCCCTCCCTCCCACATCACACACACCATCTCCGTGTCCTGCCTCCAGCCTGTGTGAATCTGACCTTGGCCTCAGGATCATTTTCTACTTTACTCATCTCTTTCCCCATAGTCTTTGCCTATACATCCTTCAAAATCCCACTCAAAACCACAACTTCCAATTCTTTCAGTGAGCTTCCCAGGTAGAAAGAAGGAGCTTCCCATCACATCTGGTACCCTGGTCACTTCTACTGCTGTGAGACTGTCCTACTCTTTCACGTTGCTTAGACTGCTTGACTTTGGAAGCAAGGACCAGACCTTAGTTCCTTGCACATAGTAAGTGGGAGAGTTAAAAAGTGCGTTTTACAAGGTTTCTATTTATATGTACTTTGTAAAAGGGTTTTTGTTTGTTCTGAGACTACAATTAATGTTCATAAAGGCATTCTGAAGAATTTTCAAAAGAACAACAACCACGATAAAGTATTGTGCCTTCCATAAACTTCAGGGGGGCTGATCGATCTGTGTTAAAAATTACCAATCTAGGAGTTCCCGTCATTGCTCAGTGGTTAATGAATCTGACTAGGAACGATGAGGGTTTGATCCCTGGCCTTGGTCAGTGGGTTAAGGATCTGGCGTTGCCGTGAGCTGTGGTGAAGGTTGCAGATGTGGCTCGGATCCCACGTGGCTGTGGCTGTGGCGAAGGCCGGCTGCTACAGCTCCTGTTAGACCCCTAGCCTGGGAACCTCCATATGTCGCGGGTGCAGACCTAGATAAGGCAAAAAGACAAAAAAAAAAAAAAATTACCAATCTACCACTACATGGTTTAGATATAATCAACCACCCCTGGTAGTTACTAAAGCCAGAAATATTAGGAACATTCATTTTAACTCAGCTTCAAAAACTTGATTAGGACAGAAAGATTTATATCATCATGTTCAAATTCCAAATTTCGAGCCAACTAATAAATTTTATTCAAAAACCAGGAAGTTGGGAGTTCCCATTGTGGCGCAGCGGAAACAAATCCAACTAGGAGCCATGAGGTTGTGGGTTCAATCCCTGGCCTCGCCCAGTGGGTTAAGGATCCTGCGTTGCTGTGGCTGTGGTGTATCCTGGCAACTGTAGCTCTGACCGAACCCCTAGCCTGGGATCCTCCATATGCTGCAGGTGAGGCCCTAAAAAGCAAAGCAAAACAAAACAAAACAAAACAAAAACCGAGAAGTTAACCAAGTGGCAACTAAACTTTAATTATAAACTGTAAGGGATTTTGTTTTACCTTGTACATAAACTGTGTACGGGACAGAAGTCCAAAGTTCAAGTCTGATTACTTCTTGTGACAATATGCACTGAAGATTAATTCTTAAAGCCCTCGTTGTTAAAAAATAAACTCAAAGAAGGGGAGTTCTTGTTAAAAATAAACTCAAACTATAACCAAAATTGATGCCTTACAAGAAAACATTATACCTGGTTTTTATCAAAACACACCAAAAGCATCACGTTCTAATTTAACAGTACCCTTTGCAGACCAGAAAGCCTTCTAACATCCCACCTACTGAGCTATTAATAAATTACAAGTTGTAAAGATTGGAACGGTTGCACCACAGCCAGCTCCTTTATATACCAGTCAGCACTTGATAGGAGTCTCTGCAAAATCTCATCAGGGGAGTTTAGGGATTTGGCAAAGGTTCCTTTTGAATGGCTCATTCAGGAAGCAAATGATCCATTATCTTTGCAACAGAATTTTTCCTGTGAGTCATGTGACTAATCCTCCCACAGCCTGGATTTTGCTCACTAGACACCGTGTTCTTGTCCAGCACACCCCCTCCACATTCCACTCAAGTCTTATTCAAGCCCCTCCAAGGACATGATGTATTCTACCAAGGACTAAACTGTGCTGTGTGGCACTAAGTCCATGCAGAGAGTGCAAAATGGGAGCAAGATGAAACAAGCTCCATCACTCCGTACAATATTAAAGGAAAGATTCTTAAAACTGTAAAGACAGTAAAGACTGTAGCACAAGACACGGTACAAAACCATTCTTCATTATATTACTTCCCTTGTCTCCTGTCTCCACTAAATACTTTAGTTAGTAAAGAGATAATTATTTTGCTTTTCTCACTGGCAGCAAAATGTAGACAGAAAAAAATTGATTCTTCTCTTTCGACTTGTAATAATCCCAAGTACACTAAGAATTTCTACACTGTGTCTAAATCGCTGGAGAACACACAGCTTTAGGGCTACAACCCAATAGAGTTTATGGAAATGGGTTGTGCTGACGTAATTTCCTACGGTGAAAACCACAAACACTTTTACCTAGCAACTATGGTAAGAGCAGACTTATTTACTGACTGATTGATTTTCAAGGCCACACCCTAGGCATTGGAAGTTCCCAGGCTATGGGTCGAATGCGAGCTGCACCACAGCCACAGAAAAGACCAGATCCGAGCCATGTCTGCAACCCACACTGCAGCTTACAGCAACACCGCATCCTTAACCCACTTAGGCCATGGATTGAACCCACATCCTAACTGATACTAGTCGGGTACATAACCTGCTGAGCCATGATGGGAACTCCCTGAAGAGCAGCTTTTAACTTGGAAATATATCTAACCACATTAGTGCTGTGTATATCGCAGGAGTTAAAGGGCATTTCAAACAGTGAGGAGAAGTGTATGATAAAGCATAGACTGTGGTTTACAACACTCAGAGGTTAGGGTACAAAAAAGGACAGTGGGAGAGTTCCCTTATGGTGCAGCAGGTTAAGGCTCTGACATTGTCACTGAAGCAGCTCAGGTTGCTGATGTGGCATGGGTTCGATCCCTGGTCCAGGGAACTTCCACATGCCTTGGATGTAGAAAAAAAAAAAAAGGAATAATAAGGGATGAAAAGGCAGAGAGTAGGAGGCTAGAAACAGTGTGGAAGATCTTTAGCTCTGGTGAAAGACCAGATTTCACTGGGTGGGCTGTGGAGAAAAGGAGTAAAGTTCAGGGCAGGGGAGTTATGTGATTATGTTTCAGGGAGGCAGGTTCAGAAGAACAAATTGGAGGAAAGAGAACCCGGATGCAAAAGAGGATCTCAGAAGACACAGCAGCCAAAAAGGAAGGGCAGAGCTGCTTAGGCGAGTGGGCATTCAGCGGGGACAAGTGAAGAGCTTACGCGAGTTTTGTACCCTAAACTCCTATCTGACAGGCAGAATGTGATCCCATTTGGCTTCACATATTTCCTGTCTTACCAAAAATAATGGAAAATAAAGCATATCTGGAAATACAGCCAATATTTTATAATAACTATAAATGGAATAGAACCTTTAAAAACTGAGTCACCTGAAACATATAATTTGTACATCAACTGTATCTTAATTAAAAAAAGAAAAAGAAAGTATACCCATTTTTGTAAGAAATGTGATTGAAGTAATTAATATGAGATGGTCAACATGCTAATAAACTAAAATAATATACTCAACCCAAACTTATGTTTCTCATTCTGTTACATTTCTATGATCTAGGCCAATTTTTCCAGGTTTTTGGGTTTTTTTTTGGTTTGTATTTAACTTGGTTCAAATTGAGACATATATCCCCAAAGGTCGGGAAAGTGTAGTGTTTCTGCAAATCCCAAAAGCTGAGCAGAAGAGAAGACCTGCCACTTACCAAGTGGTCAAAGAAAAAAAAAATTTTTCCAAATTAAACAGTTCTGTTAATACTGACAAAAATTCAGATGACTGATTATACAGGTAAGAATTCTGATTATAGATTACTTAAAAGAATCTTCAATTTTATTATTCCCTTGACAATTTCTTTTTCTTTTCTTTTTTTTTTGTTTTCTTTTCAGGGCCGAACCCACGACATATGGAGGTTCCCAGGCTAGGGTTCTAATCAGAGCTGTAGCCGCCAGCCTATGGCACAGCCACAGCAACGTGGGATCTGAGCCACGTTTGTGACCTACACCACAGCTCACGGCAGTACCAGATCCTTAACCCACTGAGGGAGGCCAGAGATCAAATCCGCGTCCTCACAGATACTACTCAGGTTCAGCTATTCAGGTTCGTTAACCACTGAGCCACAACGAGAACTCCTCCCTTGACAATTTCTGTTTTAGATCCAAAGAACAAATACTGCAGAAACCACTCAACAGTTCTATTATTCAGTTGAGTAAAACTTATTTTTTAAAAAACCCTCCTTAACTAAAGCACTATAAATGTGCTTTTGAACATATCCCAATCTTCCCAAAGCAGTATGCTAGAGAGCAAGAGTCAGCACTGTCTCTGTAAAGGTCCAAATCAGTAAATAGTTTAGGTTATGTGGGCCATGCAGTATTCCACTTAATGCAACTACTCAGCTCCGCCCTTTTAGCAGGAAAGCAGCCACAGACAATATGTAAATGAATGAGCATGGCTGTGTCCCAATAAAACTTTACAAAAATGTGGTGACTTCCATTCTGCCCGTGGACTGTAGTTTGCTGACCCCAGCCTAACAGACAGCCCAGCTGTGGCAACCTGGTGTGGTCTCACTGTTCTTTCCTCTTTGGTGTGTATAACTCTGATGAAGTAATAAAAAAATTATGGAGAAAATGAGATTCAGGGAAAATCTCCTCTGCTAGTGTAGTGATAAAAGGAAAAACAAAATGAAGAGGTTCTAAGGAAGGAATGGATTCAAGGAGACAAGAGAAGTCTGGGGTAAATTAAAACTAGAATGTAGAGTTTGGTGATGTCTCAGATCACTGCTGAGAGAGTCCCACAGATATTCTAAGAGGAAATATGAAAATATGACTCATGAAACCATTTCAGGAAGTGCTCCAATTAATGCCAAAAATGCTTATTAGCTGGGAGAAAACTTCAGGGAAAACTTAACCTATTAAATGAAAATATGTTGAAGAAATGCCCGAATCTTGACAGAATACTCATGTGAGAAAAAGCTAGGGAATTTGGAAATGTATAAAAGTCTCAGATCATACTTTCTTCATGAATTCTGATAAGCATACTATATTTACTTGATAGAGTGGGGGGGGCAGTGAATAAAAAACTACTGTCAAAGCTTACCAATCTATATTTAAATCTGTAAAAGAGTTATGACAAAAACTAGCTTAATTCAATTGCATCAACTTAATGAGGTTACCACTAATTTACCACTGAAAGCTACTTACCAGCTAGCTCTGTGACATTGTGCAAATGACTGACCTCTCTGTGTCTCAGGTTCCTTGTGTGTAAAATGCAGCTCTTTCAGAGGTCTTAAGGATTAAGCAAGTTAATGCATGCAGGGTGTTCAGAACAGAGCGCTCAAACACCATCATGCTGCTGCTACCCCGAGTCTCGCCTCCCCATCCAGCTTTACCGGATATGCCTCCTCTGCCCTTGTCTTCTCCTTCTAGGCTCCCTGGGTGGCCCTGACTCACCCAGAGGGCTTCAGCGGACCATTTGCAGAGACAGCCAAATCTCCCTCTCTCTCTCTAATGCTGAGTTCTTTTCCAGACTGCATTTCCAACCATTGGAATAGTTCATGGGCACCCAGAGCTCCGTGGATCTAATAATCGAGGCCATCATCTTTCTACCGTTGCCCCTTTCCTCTTTTCATCCTCTGTCTTAGTTAATGACATCACCATCTAACCTTAAACTAAGTTAGAAACGACACCTACTTTCAATTATTTTATGTGCAACTTTCCCATTTAACTCGCCCTGGGTCCTCTCACTCCTACCTCCTATATTATCTTTCATAGCCATCGCTCTCTTTTTGCCATCTCAGCGATCTCTGGCCTAGATTATTTATATCTGCCTCCTGATTTCTCTGCTTCCAATCATTCTCTCCTCCAAGCTGTCTCTCAGGGTCATCAGAGTCATCTTTCTTAAAACACACATTGGATCGTGGTGTTCTCTATTCTCAATTATTCTCTGCTGTTTGAGGGAGAGGGGTCTACAGACCTACACTTGAGCTTTAGAGCACCTGGGAACCCTCTTAAATTGGATACAAAAATTTGTGATTCCTCGATTTAAAAAAGGTGACTAAGAGGACCATTTTTAAACTGCTCAGCCGGGTACAATCTGCAGTCTTCAACTGCATCTTAGTTTCTCTCCTCGTGTCCTCCTTTAGGTATAGGGAGCATCATGTTTTCCTTCAAATATGCATGGCAAATGCCATTTCACCTTCCCGAGCCTTTGCATCTGTTCCCTCTATCTTCGATGCCCTTCTCTGCCTGTTGAGCACTTCGGCATCCTTTAAGTCCTGGCTCAGGTCTCAAATGTCACCTCTGTGAAGCCTTGCCCACAACTATGCATGGGCAACAAAAGAGACACTAAACAGATTTCTGATGTCTATCATACACTGGTCTGAAATTTCTTATATTCAAAGCTTCATATGACAGAATAAATAGCCTTCAATATTCTGACACATACTGTGTTTCCTTAAGTCTAGGGACATCCTTACTGGTGTCTCTGGATTTTAATAAGATCAAGAGTAAAGATCTTGAAACCTAAGTGCCTAGGTTCAAATCCTGGCTCAGCCAATCACCAGTAATGGGGTCCTGGACAACTTACATAGCTTCTCAATGCCTCAATTTCATGATCTGTAAAGATGGAAAGAGTAGCAGTACCTATCCTTCAGAACTATTCTGAAGATTAAATGAGTTTGTATGTTAGTATTTAAAATTATGTACATGCTTGCTGTTATTATAATTATTTATTGAATTCAATGGCCAGGGCTAGAGGTTCTAAGAGCAAATGAGAGAGAAAACTAATTGACCTTGCCACATAAACCTCAAGCTTTAGTTAACTGAGTTAATTAGCCAAAGAATACTAACAATAATGGCCCTTTTACTAATGTTTTTATCAATTGAAAAGGGTTCCAAGCCTATCTGATAAGATTCAGGTGTTTCTCCTTTTGCCTCCAACAGCTAAAAATATCAGCTTAGAATATTTCTAAGGCATGCCACAGGTAGACTAAAATAATTCTTTTGAAAAGAAAACAAAAACCAAAAAAAACAGAGTTGCTCTTTCCTGGGCACTAAACCAGTGAGCCACCTCATTGCTTACAAAGTAAGTGGCCAATATGCAGGGAAAATGCTAAGTAAGAAATTGAGAAGAAAGTTAAAAGAGCTTAATGACTCAGCTTTTAAACAAAGCAGCTTGTTTGCCAGAGAAATAGGGTATTAGGTATTTTAGCACCACCTACTTGGTCCAAAAAAAAAGCTGTGAAATGTATATCCTAACATCACTGAACCTGGGGAGGAATCAAAATAAATGCACGGTGTAGTGATGGAGCTGACTTTCATCACAGTGACAGGATTATGTGATATATTTGGCACTGCCTCTATGGAAAATTTTTAGCCAAAAAAAAAAAAAAAAAAAAGCCATTTGACCCAGACCACACATATTTGCAGTTGTGTAACAGTATTTTTTGTTCCACAGCAAACTGCCAAAAGGGTCACTTTACTCTTTACGAATAATCATACTAAATAATCAGACCTAAGGTAAAACACTTAAGTTAATATTTGAAACTAAGGAAAGAGAGACTAAAGCTGCAATTCCTACCCTGGTATTACAAGCCCTACATGATCTAACTCCAAGCAACCTTTCAACTCTCTCTTCCATGATAGGCTACCCGAAATCTTCTACCAAATAGAAACCCTCGCAACTACACCCAAACATACCCACTCTTTGCCCATTCTGTGTTTCCTCTGATGAAAACAGTCTTCCTCTTACATCTCCAAAGTCTAAAGCCACCCTTCCTTTAAACCCTGTGTGGATGAGCAGAAGCCACTTCCTATGGCTCAACTTCAGCTAGAAGTAATTCTCCAGGTTTAATCTTTGCTCAGCACCTCTTGGTCTTTCCTCAGTCCTGCCTGATCAGAGTCTTTGACATATGTGCCTTTTCTTCCTCAGAATGGATGCTCTCTGAGGGCAACATGCACACACGCTCCATCTCTCTAAGCCCAACTACACCAGGCCAACTCTACATGGCAGGGCTCATACCTTTTGCTAAAGTATACAGGAAGTACGCTAAAGTGTGCTGAAGCTCACTGTGACCGATGATTGAAACCAAGTGGACAAAACATGTACTCAGACGAGCTTTGTTGAAGAAAGGCTGCAGTTAAAAAGATATGCAGAGTTCCCATTATGGCTCAGTGGAAACGAGCCCAACAGGTATCCATGGGTTCGATCCCTGGCCTTGCTCAGTGGGTTAAGGATCCAGCATTGCCATGAGCTGTGGTGTAGGTCACAGATGTGGCTCGGATCCTGTGTTGTTGTGTCTGTGGTGCAGGCCAGCGGCTACAGCTCCGATTTGAACCCTAGCCTGGGAACTCCCCTATGCTGTAGGTGTGGCCCTAAAAAGCACCCCCCCACCCCAAACAAACAAATGCAAACAAACAAATAAAACAGATACGCAATAAGATTTGTTTTCTTGTGAAGCAAGCTGAGAGATGAGAATTTTAACACTACCCCCAGGGCAGAGAAACCATCATTTACACTTACCAACTGGTGATTTCCCAACAGCTACTAACAGTGGTGCATTAAAAGCTTCCCTCCCACTCACAAAACTGATAATACAGTTCCAAAGTCAGAGAAAGCATAAGGCAGCTGGTCCTGTATTTCCCCTGCTATAGACTCAAAACACCACTCATCTCTGGGCTTTGAATAAAGAGTTCTAGAGACCTGTGTACATAATGATAATTTATTTTTTATTTTTATTTTTTGGGCCTTGCCCAAGGCATGTTGAAGTTCCTGGACCAGGGACTGATCGATCCCAGACTATAGCTGTAACCAGAGCCACAGCAGTAAGCATGCTGGCATTGATCTTTAACCTGCTGAGCCACAAGGGAACTCTTAGACAGTGATCATTTCAATCTTCATCTCTAACTAATATTTATACTTTAAATATTCAGGGAGCAAACTGCAAAAATCAGAGAATCGGATATGTAACAGAACCCACAAGTGCCAAGAGAAGGAAAGATTAACAAAACAGCCCCTAAATCCTGACAGCCTGATATTGTCTGGGCAGTTCACTGGTCCTAGCAGGCCACTTGGATGTACTAACTGAACACTTATTGGATCACAAAGGAGAGGCTGACTTCACTCTCGGGTGACGCTCCAGGGCAGCGCTCATCGGTATGTTCTCACCAGATCACTGCACAGCTGCCCACTGTCTACAGTTCTGTATTCACAGATGACATTTCTCTGCCTACTCAGTTCACAAACTGTTACCTAAATGTTTACCCATTCCTAAACATAAGTATTTTCCTAAAACCCCAGTTCTGAAAGAATAGATGGCCTAAGTCCTAAACCCAGGGGAAAAAACATTTTTACAGGGATGTCTGGACTCAGAGTCATATCAGTAGGAAGTTTTCTGTTGAGTGTTCTACCTGAGATGTTTTCATATCAATGACACTTGGAACATTCAGTCTCCAGTATCACGTTGCAGGTGTCTCTTGGATTACTGGAATGGCAACTTGATCCTTTGGGCAAGTAGCAGGAGACTGTTTTAACTTACTTTTAAAATAACTATAGGGAGTTGCCATTGTGGCTCAGCGAGTTACCAACCTGACCAGTATCCATGAGAATATGGCCTTACTCAGTGGGTTAAGGATCTGGTGTTGCTGTGAGCTGTGGTGTAGGTCACAGACATGGCTCGTATCTGGTGTTGCTGCGGCTGTGGTGTAAGTCTGGAAGCTGCAGCTCCAATTTGACCCTTAGCCTGGGAACTTCCATATGCTGCAGGTGTGGCACTAAAAAGCAAAACACAACAAAACAAAAAAACTATAAAATAACTATGTTCCTTTAAAGTACAAATATACCTATCATGCACAAACTAAGATCAAAATAATGTTAAGATATGCTAGCAAATTAGGTAAACGTTGTCAGTGGCACCATCATAAATTATATTTTGAAATGATAAAATAGACTCTAAAAAAGTATAAGGTTTATATATGTAATCTGTATTTTTTTCCATACATGGCTTAGCTGAATAACTGTGGCCTAATTTCTCTTCAAGATAGTCTCTTTTACCTCTTATGCCACTTTGATGGAATTATTTCATGCTGCCTCATTACTTAGACCTCTGGCTGCATCAAAATTCATCCAAATTTCTGTTTGGTTTTCACAATGACTTACTTGTTTGCTCATTAGACCACAAAAAAATCTGACAACTGAATCAGCCCTATTAACATTCTTACACTAAGAATGTATTGAGATAAATGATACTGGCAGTAAAAGCAGAATAAATTTTAAAATATTGTGAAAGCGAACAATTTCATCCATTATAATTTAAAATTGTTCTGGAAATTTAATTTTATGTCATGGATAGATTAAAAAGATGTATGAAGAGGGAGTTCCCATTGTGGTTCAGAGGTAACAAGCCTGACTAGTATCCATGAAGACGTGGGTTCGATCCCTGGCCTCATTCACTCAGTGGTTAAGGATCTAGCGTTGCCTTGAACTGTGGTGTAGGTCACAGACACAGCTTGGATCCTGCATTGCTGTGGCTGTGGTGTAGGCCAGCAGCTGCAGCTCCGATTTGACCCCTAGTCTGGGAACTTCCATATGCTACAGGTGTGGCCCTAAAAAAGCAAAACAAACAAAAATTAGACTATAATATCACAGAATAACAATTTCCCTTGAAATTGAATGGTTCCTTTGGGCACAAGTGGAAGCCCGTGGTATCATGGACAGACCAGCGGCTTTGGAGTTAAACAGGCTTAGTTCAAATCCCAGCAATGATGTTTACTATGAAACTGAGCAGGTTACTTAGCCTATCTGATCCTCAATTTCCCCATCTGAAAAATGGGGATTTTGGCTCTAATAAAACTTAATTCAAGTAGTTTTGGAAATTACAGATGATATATATTCAAGATCTAGTATGGCACATACCTCATGACAGGTGCTCAATCAGCAACTGTGCAAAGGTTTTTTAACTCATAAATTTTCAGACTTCAGAATTATTCTTTACTTCTCGTGACACACCCATGTAATTTATGTAAAAATACACAGACATCACTGAGTAGTATGTATGGCTGCCAAATGACACACCTCTGATCATTTAAATTATTATTAGATTAAAATTTTTTAAATTTTTTTCTAATCTTAGATTAAAATATTTTATTTTTAAAAATTGAGATTTATGGATTGTTCTACTATCTCTGTAGGTCATACAGTCATCCCCCTGTATCTGTGGGTGATTAGTTCCAGGATTCCTCCCCACTGATACCAAAATCCCAGGATGCTCAAGTCCCTTACATAAAATGATACAGTATTTGCATATAGCCTACGCACATCTTCCCCTATACTTTAAATCATCTCTAGATTACCTATAATAGCTCATACAATGTAAACTCTATGTAAATAAAATGTAAATGCTATGTAAATCCAATTATACTTCCCTCATTTTACTGTTCTTCCCTTTAATGTGCTTCAATACTGCAGTTTTTACAAATCGAAAGTTTGTGGCAACTCCGGGTCAAGCAAGTATATGGGTGCCATTTTTCCAACAGCATTTGCTCACCTCGTGTCTCTATGTCACATTATGGTAATTTTGCAATACTTCAAATGTTTTCATTATTATTATGTTATGATCATCTGTGATCTTTGATGTTACTATTGCAAAAAAAGATTATGACTCACTGAAGTCTCAAGTGATGGTTATTTTTCAGCAATAAAGTATTTTTAAATTAAGGTATGCACATTGTTTAAGACGCAATGCTACTGCACACTAAACAGGCTACAGTATAATGTAAGGATAATCTTTAAACACACTAGGAAGCCAAAAAACTTGTTTGACTCATATTATTGTGATATTCTCTTTATTACAGTGGTCTGGAACCAAACCCTCAATACCTCCAAGGTATGCCTGGCGCTAGCATGCCACGAATTCAAGTTTTGCTTTCGAAGCATTCTGAATATTTTTTCCCTGAGTATTTTCAATCTGTGTTAAAATCCACAGATGCATCTGCAGGTGTAGAACCTGCAGATATGGAGGGCTAACTGTACTTCCTTCAGACTCCAAATTTGCCATCCCAGGGAGAAATTACATGCAAATATCATTAAAATGTTCATGTCAGATAGCCAAATTTTATGAAGTTCATAGAAATAAAGACTATGACTTTAAAAGTTCAAAGCACCACAACCAATAGGTAACTGTCATGCAGTAAGTGGCTAAGAGCCCAGACTCTTCAAATTCCTCTCTGCTCCTCTTGAGCTGGGGGAGGAGTTATATTATTTCTCTGTTCTTTGGTTCCTTATCTGTAAAATGGAGTTACTAAGAATACCCGATTCATAGGGTTGTAATGAGAACTGAACAAGAATAGCTGGTACACCGGAGATGACTGTTGTCAGCTTTTACCATCATGAAAGCAGCTTTGTCCAACAGTCACACTGCATATATATCTGGACTCAAATTATTCATGGCCATGCTTTGTGGTTTTTCTTGTTCACCCCCTTCTCCACAAAAAGAAAACAAGAGATCTTCCTTGATATGAGAGCCAAACCGAAGAATTTATTGGTAAGCATTCACAGCCTGATTCCTCTCCTGCTGGGTGTAGATCTGACTTGAGCACACCCCCACCCCTGCTGCAGGGCCCTCTCGAGGCTCCTCTCACGTACAGACCACAGCCTGTCCCAAGGGAGGAGGGGAGGGAAGCTTTGGTTACGAATGCATCCATGCAGCAGCCACTGTATTATTATGGGCCTTGCCCCACATCCTTAATTTTATTCAGCAGCAACAGCAGGACAAGAGTTCTTGGCACAGAGCAGATTCTCAGTTAGGATTCTGGAATGAAGAGCATCATGAAACTGACAAGGGACAAAGCTGGGAGGCTTGATAACTTCAAAGGTCGGAATCCAGTAATTGGTTGCCACTGTACTCTACTCTCATATTAGCCTCCGTTCCTGAACTATGGATCTATCTCAGGATCCACTCAAATACTGACTGAATGCCTACATTGGGCCTGGCCGTGAGGGTTCAGCATCTTGAAATATGGGCAATACCAACATTGAGAAAGACTCATTCCCTCTCTCTAGTTACGATGACCAGAATCTTCATACATTTTGAATGAACTTTTCTGAAATCTACAAAACAATTCAGAACCTGTATTTAAATTCTTTTACAAATGTTGGTGGGAATGTAAATAGTTATGACCACATCAGAAAAATGTCTGTTAAAGGTAATAATACTCTACAACACAGCAATTTCACTTCTGGATATATGTTAAAGAGAAGTGAGTGCTTATGTCTATTAAAAGGCAAATTTGAGAACGTTCATAGCAACTTTATTCATAATAGCCCCAAACTTGAACTAACCCAAATGTCCATTAGGGAACAAAACACAGAAATGAAAAAAAAAAAAAAATCAACTACAGATGCAAGCAAAAGCAAGCAACAACATGGGTGAATCTTCACCCAAAGAGAACCACTGTATAATTCCATTTATATGAGGTTCCAGGACAGGCTGAATTAAAGTGCAATGATAGCAGTCAGTATGGTGGTTACTGTTGCACGGCACACACTGGAAGAGACATGAGAGACCTTTCCAATGTGCTAGAAATGTTTTCTGTCTTCATCTGGAGGTAGTTTTGTGTACAGACTTAGAAAATTAATTGCTATACATGAGTTATACTTTTTTAACAAACAAGCAAAAACCACCATCATTCATTCATTCTTTCCAACGAATGCCTACCACTATGCCAAGTACTCAAGCATGGTTCTCACTGCTATGGAGTTGGGATATGAGTGCGGAAAATCACTTCACCGGTTGTACTATTCCTCTGGCAATAATTCGTATACCACCTTCTGACATCTCCCCTGTACTTTTCTTCAATTACTTGATATTTTATATTTTGCTTAGATTTACAGCTAACTTAAAATGTAAATTCCGTAAATTCCTTAGTTGTTTTTGAGTCTTTCTATGCCCTTCAATGCCTAGCACAGCCTCTTATACAAAGCAAGTGTTTGATAATTTCTTCTTAGCCTATCAGAGTATCTCTTTTGGCCTCAGGTTTCCTGACCAATGTTCTCTTCTCTAGATTTTTCACTTCTTCCGCCACCTATGAGGCCTGAAAATCTGTAAAATACTTAAGACAGTATAGAGTGTATACTTACATATGCTATTTCTACCATTAGAATGTAGGTTGGGGCTTATGTTATGCTCAGTTTTATTTTTTTTTTTCGTCTTTTTGCCTTTATCTGGAGCCGCACCCGCGGCATATGGAGGTTCCCAGGCTAGGGGCCTAACAGGAGCTGTAGCTGCCGGCCTTCGCCACAGCCACAGCAACGCAGGATCCGAGCCACATCTGCAACCTTCACCACAGCTCACGGCAACGCCGGATCCTTAACCCACTAAGCAAGGCCAGGGATCGAACCCACAACCTCATGGTTCTTAGTCGGATTCGTTAACCACTGACCCACGAAGGGAACTCCCGCTCAGTTTTCTTTCATTAACCCTATAAGAGATTGAAATTCATCCTATATAATTTCATACTATTATAAAATCTTAGAATATGTAAGAGGTAAAGTGGGGAAAAGACAGATAAAACCAAAAACTCGTGTCACTGGAGAGAAACTGATAAACCTTGCTGAGAGCTCACAACATTCTGGCAAAAACAAAAAAAGCCATGTCTCTCTGCTCCCCCTTCCTAGAGTGCTCACAGCCCTGCCAATACCAAACATATCCGCGTGCCCAGAAAACACCCCGAGAATGACATGCTTATTCATCTCTCTAGTATCTTTTTAAGGTGACTTTTCTAAAGATCACTCATTTAAAAGAGCCAGGAAAAAGCACGAGCCCCCACAATAGTTAACAATAGCTACCCCTGTTCTCACACAAGGAGCAAGAACAGTGGATTACTTCAGTGTCATAGTCATCTTCTCTGTGGTCTTGTTAAATATAGCAGGGCTCACGTGATTCTTGCAGCTAACTGGTATCACCTGGAATCACGAGACTGAGGGTTGCACCTGGAAGTCTCAGCCTCTCTCCGTGTGTTAAGGCTTCATGTTGACTTTCCGGCTGACCTGCAGCATCCCAGGGACTGAGCACCATCTGTCCCCTCACAAGAGCTCTGCCCACCTTAGTGACAGAATGCGTAGCTCACAACCCCCAGCCCTGGGGCTTCCAGGATGGAGCACGCTGACCTGACAGATTTGGTTTCTGTTAGGTTCTTTCAGTAGTATTCAAAGGGAGAAGCCCAAATGTCACAGGGCTTTATGGCCTGTCCCCTTTCAAGACACCTGGCCCACTGTAAATCTGGAGGTGCTGTCCTGAGGACAATCAGCAGAAGTCATGCTCCAGATTGCGATGGATCAGCGTTACGTACTGAATTTTGCCCCTCCCCCAACCCCCACTAAATTCATTCATACCTCAATGTCACTGTATTTGGAGACAGGCCATTAGGGAGGTACTTATGGTTAAATGAGGTCACAGGGTGGGCTCTCACTTGACAGGATTTATGTCCTTATAAGAAAAAGAGATGCTTGAAGAGGGAGTTCCCATCGTGGCTCAGTGGTTAACGAATCTGACTAGGAACCATGAGGTTGCGGGTTCGATCCCTGGCCTTGTTCAGTGGGTTAAGGATACAGCGTTGCCGTGAGCTGTGGTGTAGGCTGCAGACGCAGCTTGGATCCCGTGTTGCTGTGGCTGTGGCGTAGGTCAGCAGCTACAGCTCCTGTTAGACCCCTAGCCTGGGAACCTCCATATGCCGTGAGCGCGGCCCTAGAAAACGCAAAAAGACAAAAAAAGAAGGAAAAAAGAAAAAGAGATGCTTGAGCTCCATATCCCCTACTCCCACCCCAGGCACACAAGGAGACCATGTGAGGATACAGTGAGAAGGTAGCTGTCTCCAAGCAAGCAAAAGAGTCCTCATAAGAGGGCACCCCCGATGCACCCTAATCTTGACCTTGTAGCCTTAAGAAGAGTAAGGATGTTTAAGCTCTCCAGTCTGTGGCATTCTGTTAGGCAGCCCTAGTAGACTCAAGGGCTGTGGGGTTATTAGCACTTTCCGGAGAAAATCAGAGACCATATACACAATGGTTCACTGGGCTCACCGTGGTCCTTGAACACCTGGGCACACAGGAGCATTTCACATAAGACCCACTCTTAGGAATAGAAACAGAATTCTGAACAGCCCGGCCCTACAAACCTTGGTGGGATGTGCCCTTGCCCCATCTCACAGCACTCCCGTTGCTCTTTCACTTAATTCTTTAAGTGCATTCTGTTTTCTCTGCCTGGAAAACACATCTTTCCCTCTCTTGATCATCTAGTTAATCCCAAATCAGCCTGACTGTCAGCTCCCCAGGGAAGCATTCTCAGATCGCACAGGCGGGGCGGCATCTCTGGCACCAGCTCAGAGCACCCGCACTTTTGCTTCAGCCCTTATCTCAGTTTGCAATTAGCGATTTCTGTTATTTCTTTGCAAGCACAGGTTTTAACCACTAAAGCTTCCCAAGCCTACGTGGTGCTCAAATATCTGTAGGACAAAGTGGGGAAGGAAGGAAAGAGGAGAAAGGAGAGGAAAAGAGAAAAGGAGGGAAGAAGAGCAAGAAGACAAAGACAGCGAGGGAAAACTTTGAGAATGTAGAACGTTGTCCTAGTCTGTCAGCCCCGACCAGGGGGCTCAGACAACAAACGTTTATTCCCCGTGGTTCTGGAGGCTGCAAAAGCCAAGATCAATGTGTAAGCAGATTTAGTAACAGGTGAAAACCCCGTCCCGGTTCATCGGCTTCTCCCAGTGTCCTCACAAGGTGGAGGAGCTCTCTGGGGTTCCTTTTATAAGGACACTCCACCTTCATGACCTAATCACCTCACAAAGGACCCACCTTCCCATACCATCACGCTGGGCATCAGGATTTCAACACATGGATCTGGAGAGGACACCATCAACCTACTGCATACATGCTTCAATCTACTCAGATTTAGGCCAGTGGTAGGGGAAAGCTGGCTCACATTTACCCCTAAAATGTTGCCATGCTTACAAAAGCTGGCCTAAATTTTCTAAGTCAAAGCCACCAAAAAACAGGCAAAGACCTCTAATACAGATATGGGATTAGCCAATCCCAGAACTTAAAAATGGAGTGAACTAAATTAAAGTGTCTTATGCAAACTTTGGGGGCTGTATTTAGTCATTTTACATATATACACTTTTTTTTTTTGTCCATACCCTTGGCACGTGGAAGTTCCTGAGCCAGCAATCAAACTCAAGCCACGATAATAACCCAAGCCATAGCAATGACAATACCAAGTCCTTAACCGCTAGGCCACCAGGGAACTCTCACATATTTTTTAAAGGAAACAAATAATCAGTACAAAGCTTTAAAAAAGTAAAATATAAAAAAACCACTGTGCTTGGGAGTTCCCTTTGTGGCTCAGTGGTTAACGAATCTGATTAGGAACCATGAGGTTGAGGGTTCGATCCCTGGCCTTGCTCAGTGGATTAAGGATCTGGCGTTGCCGTGAGCTGTGGTGTAGGTTGCAGACGCGGCTCGGATCCTGCGTTGCTGTGGCTGTGGCGAAGGCCGGCAGCTACAGCTCCTGTTAGACCCCGAGCCTGGGAACCTCCATATGCCGCGGGTGCGACTCTAGATAAAGGCAAAAAGACAAAAAAAAAAAAAACAACACTGTGCGCACGCACACACACACACAACCCAACAAGACAGAACAAGAAAACCACTATTTCTCACTGATAACACTTTTCCTTGTTTTCACACTCCCCAGAGGTCTATACCAGTGATTCCCAACCTAAGGCCCAGGGATCCCCTTAGAGATTATGCATTTAGTTCTGGGAGGCTCGCAAACGCACCTACAAAGCAAACATTGCCTCCAGACCGAATACCTTAAAACCCAATTATTACCATGTTGAAGCCAGGAAATTCTGTGTTTTTAAGAGGTCCTCATACTCCATACAGTTCAAAGTCATGTAATAACTTATAATCAAACTTATACATATAATAAACTTAGTAACTTATAATCAGTCCTATATCCCATTGCACTGATGGAAAAAGTTTCCCTGTGAAATGGGCCCTTACTACTTTGAGCCAAAACGTTTCCAGTGTCCCCTTACAGAATTCACAAGTCATGCAAGGAGGAATGCGATCAGAATTCACTAATTAACATCTGTGGATTGCTCTAAGTCTTATAAATCCACAGAGTTGGTGAGATGATGAGTCTGGACATTTATATGAGAGAATGATGCTTCCAATCAAGTAATTTCAAGGATTTAATCGACTTTTTTTTTTCACGTATACGGATTTTACTTGTTCTTGGTTAATTTCCAGGACTCAAACTGAGATCTAACAACAAAAGCCACTGGCATTCATGAGTGAGAAGAGTGTGAGAATCGTGTTTCACACACAGCCCAACTGTGGGTCATAAAGAAAGAAGACCTCGCACTGCACAGCTCCCTGAGCATCCCGTAACCATGCCACACACCCATTTTTGTATTCTAAATATGGGCTTAGTGTGACCCTAGCCAGCTAAAGAAGTAAAAGCACTTGCCAAAAGCCTGCAACATCAGCGGCTTCCTGATATCCTGAAGCTAAGTGTAAATTTAGCATCATCGATGCTGACAATTTTTTGTGTCTCTCTCTCTTTTTTTTTTTTTTAAGAGCCATACCCACAGCATATGGAAGTTCCCAGGCTAGAGGTTGAACTGGAGCTGTAGCAGCCAGCCTACACCCAGTCACAGCAATGCAGGATCCGAGCTGCGTCTGCAACCTATACCTCAGCCCACAGCAATGCTGGATCCCTAACCCACTGAAGCAGGCCAGGGATCGAACACTCATTCTCATGGATCCTAGTCAGGTTCATTACTGCTAAGCCACAAGGAGAACTCCTGTGTCTCTTCTGAATAATGAATATATACACATAAATACCTCAGTATCTCTGCAAGCCCTTAAGCTTTCTAACCAAGGTGTGGGAGACACTTGGTCAGAGAGAGAAAGACGCAACCACCAAGCATCCCAATATAGCCAAAGACACATCGGTGGGGCTTAGTCTCTTTATTTATAAACCAAGGATGCGAGGCAACCAGATAATGGCAGAGCTCCTTTTAGCTCTGACAGTCCATTCTCCATGTATTTTGTCCAGGATCACATGAACACTTTGTTTTTGGAGAAACCCAGAATAGAACCGGTTCTCGCTTCAGAACAGACAAGGTCCAGTTGAAAAAAAAAAGGTTAAAAGATGAAGAATACATATAATTTTTAATCCACTTCCATTATAAATTTGGAAGTATATCTACAAAATATTGAGGCTGGAACTTCTGATAAAACAAGTGATAATAAAGCACCAGGTGCTGGGTGTACTGAGTGTTATATAGAATGTGGACATACTTTCTGCAATCCTGAATTTCAGTTGTGTTTGATTATCCACCTCTATTTCATATTTTCCCAATTTATTAATCCCAAGAAACAGTGAAAGATGTAGAAACTCAAGAACTCTAATTTCTTTGTACCACTTTTTCCAAGAACTTTCAAAAATTATGACTTTTGTCTTCTAGAGCAGTTTCAGGTTCACAACAAAATTGAGGGGAAAATACAGAGATTTCCTATATTCCCCTTGCAGACTGGCGGTGCCCTCCCATTATCAACATCCCCCACCAGACTGGTACATTTGTTACAAGTGATGAGCTAACTTGACACACCATAATCAGCCAAACTCCATAGTTTAAATTATGGTTCATTCTTGTTCTCCATTCTACGGGTTTGGGCGAATATATAATAGCATTTACCCACCATTACAGTTATCTTACAGGGCATTTTCACTGCTCTAAAAATGCTCTGTGTCTGTCTATTCATCCCTCTTCACCCCCCAGATCTTGGCAACTATTGATCTTTGTATCGTCTTCATAATTTTGCTTTTTCCAGAATGTCATCTACTTGGTTTCACCTAATAATAGGCATGTAAGTTTCCTCCATATCTTTTCATGACTTGATGGCTCATTTCTTTTCAGTGCTGAGTGATATTCCATTGTCTGGATATACTGCAGTTTATTTATCCATTCACCTATTGAAGGACATCTTGGTTGTTTGCAAATACTGGCAATTATAAACAAAGCTGCCATAAATATCCCTGTACAGGCTTTGGTGTAACCATACATTTTCATGTTCTTTGGGAAAATACTAAGGAGAATGACTGCTGGATTATATGGTAAGAGTACATTTAGTTTTGTAAGAAACTGCCAATCTGTTTTTCAAAGTGGTTGATACCATTTTGCATTCCCATCAGCAATGAATTAGAATTCCTATTGTTTCCCAAACTCACCAGCATTTGATGTCACCAGTGTTTTAGATTTTGGCCCTTCTAACAGATGTGTAGAGGTATCTCATTACTGTTTTAATCTGCATTCCCCTGAAGGCATATGATGTGCAGCATCTTTTCTTATGCTTATTCGCCATCTGTATATCCTTTTTGGTGAAGTGTCTGTTAAGGTCTTTGGCCCCCTTGTTAATCAAGTTGTTTGTTTTCTTGTTGTTGAGTTTTAAAGAATTCTTTGTATATTTTGGGAAACAATATTTTATCAGAAGTGTCTTTTACAAATACTTTCTCCCGGTCTGCAGTTTGTCCTCTTGGTATCGTCTTTCACAGAGTAGAAATGTTTAATTTTAATGAAGGCACATCTCTTCCATCTTTAATCCACTGGAACCTATAGCCCTATAGAGGGAGGCTATTAAGCTATTTTTGTTGAACTATCAAAAGGAAATCTGGCTTTATAACATTGTATTTCACTGATGTCTACTTCAAAATATTAACATTTCTTATTTAAAAATAGAATATCAAGGTGTTCCTGTTATGCTCAGTGATAATGAACTGATCAGTATCCATGAGGATGTGGGACTGATCCCTGGCCATGCTTAGTGGGTTAAGGATCCGGCATTGCTGTGAGCTGTGGTGTAGGTCACAGAGGCAGCTCCGATCCTGCTTTGTTGCAGCTGTGGGGTAGACTATAGCTCCGATTCAGCCTCTAGCCTGGGAACCCCCATATGCCACAGGTGCCCTAAAGAAAAAAAAAAGAAAAAAAAACATTTTACCTCTGCATTTAATTCTGAATCTCCCTATGGAGTAATTAAAATAATTCAAATTTGCATAGCTAATTATGCTAACATGCATACGTGCAATGTTTTGCCTTAGATAATAGACCGTATGTCTTAGGCTGTACGCCTTCCAGACTAAACTGGGGACACTGAAGTCTGGGCTTCTTGCCTCCACCCTGTATAATAAAAAATACTAGTCAAAATGTCTTACATATTGCCTCTCATTCAATAGCCACCACCACCACCACCACCACATTAAAGTTAAGATCAGTAGAAGAAATCCAACAAAAATGATGACCTAGAGCTCTCTTGACTAAAATAGAAAACCAGAACAATTATGCATGTACAGGGCTTGCTGGCAGTTAACTTTGCCCTATTTTCACATACAAAATTTCTCACTGCTAGAGATAAAAGCCCTTTTCCAAAAGAAAGTTCAAAGTGAGAAAACAGCTGCAGGAGGGTCAACTAAAGTTGAAATTTACTCAATACCAAATTCTCCGTTTGAACTACTGTAATCTGTTTTCTGATCTCTTCACATAAATCACTTCTCACGGAGGCCTCCAGCCATTTCAGTACTGCTGAAGCCAGTGACTAACATTTAAGTTTCACCTTCCTGAACCTCTTCTCTACTCAGACAGATTCAAACTTACTTTTATGAAAGGACAAAGCAGTAGGTAGAAAAACAGACCATGTCTATTTTAAGATCCCTTTGCAGTTCTGTTTTTTAAAAATTTCATTAATTATTTCTTTAGCTCCATTTACATTACCTTACAGTCATTGCTTATTCACCCCATTCTTTCCCACCTAATCATCATTGTTTCATAATCTTCAATCTGAATTCTAAGTATCAGTATGAATTCATGAAGCAGTTTACATACAGGTAAAATCCCTCAACTTTATCCTATGAAAAGTTCTATAAATAATGACAAGCCAAGTAGCAATCACCACCACTAATGTTCATACTGTGTCTTCAAATATACTTTCCATTAAAAGGAACCAGAGCTCCTTGGAGAAATGGCTGATTTCAAGTCTGGAACAAAAAGTACAATGAGCTAGGACCATCTTGCTATCAAAGATTAGAAGGACTATGTTATAAATAGATAAATGGATGATTGATTGATACCCACATGCATGGATATATACATATATACCATACCTATCTCTGAGAAGCCACTGGAAGAGGCTCCTCTAGCCAAAAACTGGACAATTTGGTCAAGTAAAATAATTACTGCAAATAGACTGAAACAAATTTAATCAAATGTGTTTAAATTCAAAAGTTCATTATGATCTTTAAAAAAATTACTGGTCACAGAGGAGGCCAGCTGACCAACTCATTTTACTTATTTATTTTTTTAGGGCTATACCCGTGGCATATGGAGGTTCCCAGGCTAGGGGTCCAATCAGAGCTGTAGCTGCCAGTCTACACCAGAGCTACAGCTATACAGGATCCGAGCCATGTCTGTGACCTACACCACAACTCATGGCAGTGCCAGATCCTTAACCCACTGAGCGAGGCCAGGGATTGAACCCACGTCCTCATGGATACTAGTCGGGTTCGTTAACCACTGAGCCATGACAGGAACTCTGACCAACTTATTTTGAACCTGGTAAATAAAGCGAAAGAATGAGCATTTCTCATGCTTTTCTATAACAAGCCATATTTCAGAGCAGTTGAGGCCTTGATACAGAACAGTTCCTCTTTATAGAAGCTAGTAATTGAAGAAAAATGTTAGATTTATAAAATTACCATTCTGCATCTCCAAATGAATGAATGGGATCTCAGCAAGATCATCAGTGGCTGCTGGGATCACATCCTTCAGAAGTTTAGTATGGGGAAAACGACTCATCCAATACTGACTCAAACGTAACACAAACAGCAAAGGGAATAAACTCAAAGTTATTTTTACCCTTCAGGCTCTCTTCTTTCCAATAAGCTAAAAAAACTACAAGAGGCCTTTCAGGAACATCAGTGCACAAACTTTCTTTGGGGAAGAAATTGCCACCTGTCAAAGGAGCCAGAAGCACCTGTAAATTAGTTCTTCCTTAGGTTCACTTCTCTCCTTAACGAGCCTTCCCTATATAAAATCTTACACATTTGTCTTCCATAAAAGCTAAAAGTAGGAGTCATTCTGCCTTTTTCCCCAGTCTCTGTTGTCCTTTTCTAACCTAAAATAGAGATAATTGAGTTAAAGAATTCAAATAAAATTCCCTACAGAAGAAAAACACATTTGGATCTAATTCTACCATTGAGTCCTCACTGACTTCTTTTAAATGAAATGAAATGCAAGCACTGAGTATAGTAATTTAACCACTATTTTGATAATTTCTCTTCTACCTAATTAGCAAAACCAAACCATTAAGTAATCCAATTAAAAATGATGAGACAGGTAAATGACTTTCTGCATCTTACAATTATCAGTACTTGACCTTAAAAAATCAGCACAACCTCAAACGGAATTTGATCAAGAGGGCTCCAAGAATACACAGGCAGATACATTAGGAGAAATTAGTCGAGGACCTGACAGGTGAGGAAGCATGCCTTCTAAACAAATGAGTACGTTAGCAAATTATTTCATGGTACAGCACTTCCTCCACCAACAACCTTGAGAAGAGAATCAGCTCTGTCCCTGAAGAGAATGATGGATCCTCTGTACGTAAAGAAAACTATTCCTGCCTCTACATGAGCTCAAACAATGACGAGATGAGGCCAGAGCCTGGATTTTCTCAGGGTATCATTCAGGGAATCATCTTTCTGTAACCACGAGATGAAGATACAGCTTCCATCTTAACACACAGCACTGAACTCTGGGTCAAGAGACTAGACATTCACAGTCATGACGCTGAACAAAAGAAGCCAGGCTGAGAGATCCCTATGAAGAGTTCAAGAACAAGCAAACCAATATCAGGTGGAAAAAAATCAGAACAGTGGTTTCCTAAGATGGGTAGGGAGTTGACCGAGAGAGGGTATAAAGGAACTTTCTAGGAGATGGAATTATGAAAGGGGTGTAAGTTACACAGGTATATCCATTTGTCAAAACTATACAGCTAAGAACAGTGCTTTCCATTAAAAACTATAAAAGCCATCATTATTATAATGATATGGGGGGGGATGGTGTTGAAGGTATGGATGGTGTAAGATGGTGGAATATGGACAATTGTTGAGGTTGGGTGATGGGTACATGGGGATTTACGATACTATTCTGTGTAATCTGTACATGTTAGGAACTTTCCATGCTAATGGTCTTTTTAAAACACTAGAAAATTGAATACCCTCTCCACTACATAGTCGCTACTGGGTCTCTGGGAAAATCTCAACCTTTCTGAACTCATTTTATTCATCTGTAAACCAGAGCTGCGCACCTCACTCAAACAACCCTGGGTTGTTGCTAAGTATCAAATGAGGCAATGGATAAAAAAGTAACTTCTAAACCGTGATATAAAATGTAAGTATAGAAAATCAATAATAATGAAGATTTGTAATTACTACTGGACCACATTCCATCCTGGAATATTTGAATGGATCATTAATTTATACCTTCAACAGACATATGAGAGGTATCCACTCATTTTTCAGTAATTTCTGCCTGATGGAGTTCCTGCCCTGGCACAGCGGGTTAAGAATCAGACTAGTGGTTTGGGTCGCTGCAGAGGTACAGGTTTGATCATCAGCCCAGCACAGTCAGTTAAAGGGATCTGGCGTTGCTGCAGCTGAGGTATAGGTCACAGACGTGACTCAGATTCAGTCCCTAGCCTGGGAACTTCTAAATTCTGCAGGTGCAGCCATTAAAAAAAAAATTCTGCCTGTAAAAAAAACAGCAATAGAATTGATAAGTCAAAAGTATGGATAACACTATCTGCTATTAATGTTTGGTTATAAAATATAGTATATGATTTATTTTGCATAATAATATAAAAATTTAGGCCCTTAGAAAAGGTTTGAGTATCTTGGGCACACATAAAACTGGATGGTTGAGAGAATATGCCAGAAGGAAGATGGTTTAGAGGTTTAAATGACGTAGATAATTCACATGTTCAAAACTGAGAATCAACCCTTCTAAAATCCACTGAAGCTTGGCCATCCAAAACAATCAGTTCATATAAAATCACAACATTAGCGATAAAAAACATTCTTTTTTAAAATTAAACCATAGATGATTTACAATCTTGTGCCAATTTCTGCTGTACAGCAAAGTGACCCAGTCATACATATAAATACATTCCCTTCTTGTATTATCTTCCATCACAGTCTATCTGAAGAGACTGGATATAGTTCCCTGTCCTATACAATAGGACGTCATTGCTTATCCATTCTAAATGTAATGGTTTGCATCCACAAAACATCAAATTCTTTTCTTTTTCTTTTTAGGGCCACACCTGTGGCATATGGAAGTTCCCAGCCTAGAGGCTGAATTGGAGCCACAGCTGCTGGCCTACGCCAAAGCCACTGCAATGCTGGATCTGAGCCGCATCTGGGACCTGCACCACAGCTTGCTGCAACACCAGATCCTTAACCCACTGAGAGAGGCCAGGGATCAAACCCACAGCCTCACGGACGCTATGTCAGTTTCTTAACCCAGTGAGCACACAACATGAACTCCTAAATATTAAATTCTTAATGCAGGCTGATTACACTTAGAAATCAGAAAGCTAGGCTTTAAACATCATGGCTTTCCAATGTTAAGGCATATATATATATTCAACTCAAGGGAGCCCAGTGGACATCTGGGCTTTATTTATTTATTTATTTATTTATTTATTTTAAACTTGTCTACTGGGTTCATCACACAATACAACTTGGAAAGAGGGGCAGGGTGAGGGGGTGGGAGGAGAGAGAGAGAGTTTTCCAGGTATAATTCTACTCCAATATCCCAGCCTAATCTCCAGGAGTCAGGATACTCCCTGAAAAGACAAACAGGCTGAACTGAAGTGCTGCTACAGGACCAAGTTTCAAAGTAAATAAGGATGTCAAGAGTGATGGTTTAAATACTCACATTCTTATTCAAAAATATACTTAAAAGCAAGTCACTTGGATTACTCCTTTGCATTAATCTTATCTTCAAGTAATAGATGCATGTACCAAGCTCCCATTTGCAGTGCACCACCGTCTTTTAAGATCTGGTTTAAGGGAACGTGTTCATTTCAGCTCAGCTCTCCACTGTGGCCTTTCTTCTACATGAAATGACTTGGTGCACTCCTCGGGTGGCCTTAGACATCACGTCCACTTTTTTCCATATGACTTCCCTTTTTAAAGTACTGGCTAACCTTGCCAACTGCTGGGTTTCAGGACGGCCTGGAAAAAAAAAATCTGAGCTGCTGTTTAGGACTTACTGAACAAAAACATGACTGACACTGCCCACTTCTTATTCCTTTGTTACAGCTGAGCACATTACACAAAACCTAGGTGAGAAGGCTCATCAGCTCGAGAAACATCAAAGCATGAAGTTAACTCCCTCCCCATTCTGGCAATCACCCTGTTATCAAAACCTTCACAATTTAATTAAAGATAGGGTCTAAGTTTATATTTCCCCTTACAGTTTAACATCTATCCATGGAAGGGATCTTTTCTCTAAGAGGCTATGCTGCTTTCTCTAAAACCAGCTCTTTGCTTTCTTTTTCCTCTAAAACATCAAAGAGCTGTGCAGCTTTTCTGCCAAAGAGGAAAGCTTCCCTATGTCCATGAAACCATATAACTTTCCAGGTGGTCCACCAAGTCAAGGAGCTGAGCTTCTCAACTGTTTATTTCAGATTTTGACTGCCGCCTCAAACAGGAGAGAAATCACAGATGTCAAGGTCAAACCACAGGACAATGTGAATACCAAGGACTGAATGGATTCATTCCAAGGATTTTGAACCAGATGACTTCTTCAAAGGTCATTTTTAACTCTACAGTTCTATCATTCAGAAAGAAACACTGACAAGGGAGAGAATAGAGGAATTTAGTGAAAATAGGGAGTTTGAAAGGAAGCTCTATAAGATTTTAGACTGAACCTCATCCTTCTGTCATCCCGCTCTCCCAAATCAGTTCACTTCATTAAATCCATTCCCACTTTCCCTCTAAACCCAGGCCCTGATATTACACTGTGATATGAAGGAAAAGAAGGTGAGGAACTAATTTGGTAAGTAAGCCTTAAGATGACCTCCATAGTACCCAGCCACCCAATCAACGGAGCAAAAGCCTTACAGAGTCTCAGCCAGTGGAAGATAATGGTGTCAAGACCAGAAAGAGACCACCATGAAAACGTCTGTCCCAGGGAACACCAGCAATTGAACGTTACACAACCGCAGGCTCCAAAGCTTTGCACAGTCACCTGGGACACTGTTTAGAAATATGAATACCTGAACACCACACTCCAGTCCCACTGATTCAGACCGCCTGGCCTGAACCTGGAATTTAGAATTTTTAATAAGCTCCTCAGGTGGGTGCTGGGATTTGCAACGTAGCCAATTCTCACTGCCACCATGGCTAGTCTTTCTCAATTTTTATCTTGTTTGCCCTCAGTAGAGTTGCCAAATAAAATACAGGACATCTAGTTAAATCTGAATGTCAATTAAACAAGGAATATTTTAGTATATGTCTCAAACATTGTATTTACTACTACAGTTTTATACTAAAAAATGATCCCTTGTTTGAGGTTCAAATTTAACTTGATGCCCTATATTTTCATTTGTTAAATATGGCAACTGGCAGCCCCACCTCTACTACAATGATGGATAAAATCAACATGCATATAAAGAACACAGCACTAGCTTATATCCACTTATGATTTGCTAGCTCTGAATTTATCCCTTTAGAATTATTTATATATATATAATATATATGATATAGGATGTAAGCAATACAGCAAAGTAAGAAAATGAGTACGGTGATATTACTGAGAAAGCCTCAATTTCCCCAACTGTGAAATGGAAAGGATTGGACCAGATCTGAAATTCTATCAAACCACTGAATTATTCACAAACCTCTACCCGTTTCAAATTTAACTACCAATGTCTGAAATTCCCATGTCTCCTAGAAGTTTCCTCACAAAAGAAAATGACTGACCAACTCAATCTGTCACCCACTTCTACTTCTCCTTCAAAAGCAATTCCTGGAATCTATTTCCCCGTAACTCATCAGTGGTGACAGCTTCTACTCTTACACAGTGGTTTGAATGTTGTCTAACATTTGCCATCTGCTATAGATTCTGGTCCTACTCCGCTATATCAGAAATGTTCAGGGTTTCAGAGAAACTATGGCCCCCTCATACAGATCACACCAGTGGCCATGATCACACACAGCTGTCCCCAATGCCGCTTACCCAAAGCTCATATTATTTCAGTAAAGATCCAAGTTATTTCCAAGACAGAACAGTGCCATGATCTCACCAAGTCTGAAAGGAACAACAGCAGACATGTAATTCACGCTGACCGAAGACAGTCTAGAGCATGAGCATTAATTATAAGGATGAGGTAGGATTTATGTCTCTCTGCATATCTAAATTTAGTTCTATTCAGGGAGTTCCTGTTGTGGCTCAGTGGGTTACAAACCTGATTAGTATCCATGAGGATGTGGGTTCCATCCCTGGCCTCGCTCAGTGGGTTAAGGATCCAACATTGCCACGAGCTGTGGTGTAGGCCACAGACATAGCTTGGATCCTGTGTTGCTGTAGCTGTGGTGTAGGCCAGCAGCTGAAGCATCAATTCAACCCCCAGATTGGGAAATTCTATTTGCTGCAGGTGCGGCCCTAAAAAACTAAAACTAAATAAAGAAATAAAAAATAAATTTAGTTTTATTCAAATAGCCTCAAGTAACCAATGCTGCTATCTGAGATACAGATGGTATCTAACTTAGTCTTGCTTGTTTAACAAAGACCCTGAGCTCCTCTCTCAGATCTGAGTTTAGGCACTGACCATATGAGAGCAAAAGTCTCCTATCTTTTGTTTCACCCAAATCATCTCCCCTGCTTTAACTGTTTTGGTTTGAGCAATTACACTAATTATGGCAGCAAATTATGGGTCAAATCTTGCCCTCTGCTTATTTTGTAATAAAATTTTTATTGACCTACAGCCATGCCCATTTGCTTGTGCGGTGCCTATGGCTGCTTCCAAAACACAACGGCAGAGCTGAGTGGTTGGCAACAGACTGTATGGCTCAAGAATCCCCTAATATTTACTATCTGGCACCGCTGTAAGTTTTGCCAATCCCTGCTATAAATTACCAACGTTAACCCTATTTGGGGGGGGGTCACGCCCGCAGAATGTGGAAATTCCCAGGCCAGGGATCAAACCTATGCCACAGACAACACTGGATCCTTAACTACTAAGCCACCAGAGAATCCCCACAGTAACCCTATTTAATGATTTATTTATTTTTTGGCCACACCTGGGACATGTGGACATTTCCAGACTAGGATCGAACTGGTGCCACAATTGCAGCCTGCATCACAGCTGCAGCCATGCCAGATCCTTAAACTGCTAAGCCACACAGGAACTTCCCTTAACCCTATTTTTTAAAAGGAGAAATGAAGTGAGAATATTCAAGGCTCTACACCTTGTGGGCAAGAATATATATATTTTTTAAGTGGATGGTAACCTTCCAATACAGGAATTATTTCCAATGCAATCAACCACCCAGCCCCTCTAAAGAGCCCAGGGCACATTTCTGGTGTAGCAGCTCATGGGGTCAAGTACAGCTTCAGAACACTGCTCTTGGTTCTCAGATATTCTTAAGAATCCAAAGGATAAACACACAGGCATGGAAATTTGAGAATGCACATTCTTTCTGTTCAGAGTTAGAGTCCAGCACTTCAAAGGGTAAAACTACACAGTGACAAGCACACATACGGTTTGGTTGCTGCCACCATTACCTGCAGTCTGATGAGGAAAATGCAGTAGAACAGGAACACAGAAATCGTCTGCATTTGGTGCCAGTGCCTATGAGGGTACTGTCACTGTTACAGAAATATAGAATGTAAATTGACATAGTTTTTCTGTGGCTTCGCTGCTTCAGGCAGGAAGACCGCGTGATCAGAAAGAAAAACTGCCTTCAGAACTGAAACTACTGTGAGCCTTAAAAAAGCCCACACAGGTGTCTTGGAGGGCAGACTGGTTGCCAGAATGACATATTATAGCTTCAGAACACTGCCTCCTCCGCAGTACTCAACCATGAAGGGCCCCTTGTAATCTCCTTTCTGCACCATGGAAAGCCCTTGTAAGCAGACATGGCACACTCACAGTTAATGAAATTTTATGCCACAGAAAATTAAACACTAAATTCCTCTAGTTGAGAGGAGCAGGAAGAAGAAGGAAAAAAAAAAAAACCCATAGTAACTGTTGCTAAGTTTGACTTTACAATATTGACAGAGTAGACACAGCCCCAGCCTTCTCAGGTACTGATAGGTTGGTGGGGGGGGGCAAGATATCAGGTAAATAATCCCTCAGAGTCTAAGATTGTATTATACGTGAATCTAAGACTAAGACTGTGAGTCTATAAACTGTGTTTGGTATTGTGAGGGTGAAGACATGAGTCTGACAACATAAGGGGGAAATCCTCACTTATATCCAGGCATCAGAGGAGGCTTCTGCCCTGTAGAAGTAACATTTAAAAAATGAAACCAGGAGTTCCCATCGTGGCTCAGTGGTTAACGAATCTGACTGGCATCCATGGGGATTCAGGTTCGATCCCTGGCCTTGCTCAGTGGGTTAAAGATCCAGTGTTGCTGTGAGCTGTGGTGTAGGTCGCAGATGCTGCCTGGATCCTGTGTGGCTGTAGCTATGGTGTAGGCTGGCAGCTACAGCTCTGATTTGACCCCTAGCCAGAGAACCTCCATATGCTGCAGATGCGACCCTATAAAACAAAACAAAACAAAAAAAAAAAAAAGAAAGAAACCAGAAGGAGGAGCAGGATTATTCAGGTAAAAACAGGAGCTGAGGAGTATTTCAGACAGAAGCAAGAGCAGGTACAGAAGCCAGGAGGAAGAGAAGGTGTGTCTAGGTCAAAGGAGGTGAGGGTGAGACTGGGAAGAGAAGCAGGGTCTTCTAAATCTGAGCAGTGACTTTTTTTCATGCTAAGTACAACGGAGGCTGTGAACAGGGGAATGAAGGATTGGACCTGTATTTGTAAAAGATCTTTGTGTCTGGGAGGACTGGTCCTGAGAGGAAAGATCAGAAGCAGAGCCTGGGAGTTGTTGAGGCAGGAGATGACGGTGGCCTGCTTTGGGGGGTTACAGTAGGTGCGTAAGATAGCAGCACTACTCAAGAGACATCTGGAAGATAGGATCAAAGGGGGATACGGACAACTGAGGGAGAAAGAGAAATCAGGGATGTCTCCCAGTTTTCTGGCATGAGCTCCTGGGTAGGCAGTGTGCCATTTACCAAGATAAGAAATACTCTGAAAGACACTATAGGGTAAAGCATCAAGAATTCAATTTTGTAGGAGTTGCCATCGTGGCTCAGCGGTTAGCGAATCTAACTGGCATCCATGAGGATGCAGGTTCGATCCCTGGCTTCACTCAGCGGGTTAAGGATCCGGCGTTGCCGTGAGCTGTGGTGTAGGTTGCAGACGCGGCTCGGATCCCGCGTTGCTATGGCTCTGGCATAGCCTGGCGGCTACAGCTCCGACTGGACCCCTAGCCTGAGAACCTCCATATGCAGTAGGTGCAGGCCTAAAAGACAAAAAAGACAAAAAAAAAATCCTATTTTGTAGACCACACAGCATACCTGTAAAGAGGACAGTAAGATTTACTAGCTTCTATGTCAGCTCCTGTGACTGTTTTCATTATTGGTAAAACAGGAGTTATGGTACCCACCTATATGGCTGTTGAAAAGTAAAACATTTAGCATGATTCCTGGCACCACAGTAATCTCAATGAAATATTAGCAGCTGTGGTTATTATTTTACACTTCAAGTTTGAAATGTCTTATCAGTTACCTTAGTAAAATGTCTAGGACGCAGTTAGATAACTCGTGCTCTACAGTTCAGAGCTCTCTCCTACTGGGGGAGAGAGGGAAGGACCGTGTATGATCAGGGTTTGAGTATGATGCTGAGGTATTAGGAATCAAAACCTAGTTAGCAATTTTACGGTAGCAATTGAAGATTTACTTGTAAATTGGCTAACAGGTCAGAGTCTGGATTTCAACAGCATAGAGATGGCACCTAGAGTTGTAGAACATAGAACAATTTGATGAAGAAGTGAGACCAGAGAAAGAAAAACTGAGGATCAAGGAATGGGCCTATAAGAAGTTCCTTAAACTCAAACACAAAGCAAAGCAAAGATTGAAAAGTTGAAGGAAAGACATAAAATAGTTCCCTGGTGGCCCAGTGGTTAAGGACTCAACATTGTCCCTGATGTGGCTCAGGTTTAATCCCTGGCCCTGGAACTTTCTTGTGCTGTGGGTGAGGCCAAAACAAAACAAAAAAAAAGAAATAAAAAGAAAAAGAAAAAAAACAGTAAAAGACATTAAAAGGTCCTATACATCTTATTCTACTTTTCCAAATGGAAAAATGACAATCTTTATTTTATTTTATTTTTTGCTTTTTTAGGGCTGTACCTTAGCATACAGAAGTTCCCAGGCTAGGAGTCAAATCAGAGCTACAGCTGCAGGCCTACACCACAGCCACAGCAACACCGGATCCAAGCCACATATGCGACCTATTCCACAGCTCATGGCAATGCTGGATCCTTAACTCTCACTGAGTGAGGCCAGGGATCAAATCTGCATCCTCATGGATACTAGTCAGGCTCTTGCTACCAATAAGCCACAATGGAAAGTCAGTCAATCTTCATAAGAGAGTCAGTGACTCCTTACACATCAGAAGTGTATACAAAGATACATTTGCAAGAACATTCACTACAATGCTATAATAGCAAAAACGATCTAGAGGAACCTAAATCAACAATAGCAGAGTGATTAGGTAAAGTATGGCCATCTATTTAAGGGAACATATGTATAGCTACTAAACATCACACCATAGATGATTTATTGGAAAATGTTCACATTTTATTGGTATGTCAAAAAAGTAGGCTACAGGAGTTCCCGTCTTGGCGCAGTGGAAACGAATCCGACTAAGAACCATGAGGTTGCGGGTTTGATCCCTGGCCTCGCTCAGTGGGTTAAGGATCCGGCGTTGCCATGAGCTGTGGTGTAGGTCGCAGACGCGGCTCGGATCCCGCGTTGCTGCGGCTGTGGAGAAGGCCGGCGGCTACAGCTCCTGTTAGACCCCTAGCCTGGAAACCTCCACATGCCGCGGGTGCGGCCTTAGATAAGGCAAAAAGACAAAAAAAAAAGTAGGGTACAAACTAGCACATATAGTATTTTGTTTCAAAAAACACACAAGAGAAAAAAAAAAACACCATTGTTTCTGGCAAACAATGCCAGAAAATTAGCAACTGTTAACTCTGGATAGTAAGATGTTAGGTGATTTTTTTTTTCTTTCTTTGTACTTTTTTAATGTTTCAGGTATCAGCATGAGTAGATGTTATGGGTACAGACAGAAAATGAAACGAGCCAGAAAATTCTCATCTCTTTCTGGAAAAGAACTGACACCCTTAAGTCCTTACATCCCCAAAAGAAAGTTCAGGAGAAAAGCTGAGACTAAAGACCTGACACAAACGTCTCCATCCTCCTCTTCACAGTAAAAGGAGCCAGACACTGTTGTGGGCAGAGAGAGCAATATTTCCTGATCCTTTCTTCACGAAACAGAATATGTTCTCCACCAGTGGCTCTCCTTTCCTAACCCTAAAACAACTAACATCAGGGTTAAAACCTGCTACAAGGGCTTGATCTTCAACAATATACACTGAGAGAAAAACCACAGAAAAGAAATTTCATTTTGTCGCAAAAAGAGAAAGCCACACAGACTTTCAGTTGGTACATATTTACAGACCATCTCACCTGCAACCAAACCTGAAATTTCTTTTAAAGAAACATTAAACATTTGCAGAGGACCTGCACTTCCCCATAGAGCTCCTAAAATTTATCAAGAAAATTCATGATGCCCCTCTAAAGAAGCTTCACGACAGGGGATGAAATTTTCTCTGATAGAAGCAAAAGAGCAAGGTCTCCTTTTAGCCTGGTACTTAGTATTGGCGCAATCTTGGCCAAGTCATTTGGCTTTTCTTGGTTTTGGTTATCTCATGAGAACATAACTTTCCCTGCAGGTACTTCCAGGTCTGGAGGACAATGGCAGAGGCATGGACCCTCTTCTCACGTCCCTCCCCAGACACCACAAAATTAACAAAAGAGCAAACAGCATCACAAGACCAAGCCATTCTGCCTTATTAGGGACAGAGAACACCACAGACTTCAAATTACCTGTGAGTGGAGCAATACACACCAATTTCCAATACAGCTCCTGCTGCTGCTGCTGCTGCTGCTGCTGCTGTCACAATCCAGTGGTGAAGAGTGGGGAAAGCTCTGTAAAAAGTGGGATAGGGGCATGGAGAGGAAGGCCAAGCAAAATCACCCCCAAAGACAAAAAGAAAGTCCTGCACTAAGTGCCCACATACCACACACAGGCTTGAGACTCAGTAGTTCTCAGCACCAGCTACAAGGGCTTGAAGGTTACAGAAACCACAAGCTGCAGAGAACTGTTGCTTCTGGAAGAGACAGAAAGGAAGGCATTGTGCCACGGCAGTGAAGGAAGAAGGAGAAATTAAGGATGCTGCAACACGCCGACCCTTCCCACCCACCACCACCACCATCATCCCTTAAAGAAACTGTACCTCTGACAGAAGTGAGAGCTCCTGAACCAGGAAACACACTCATGACATGCCTAGCAATAGAAACACATCAGCCTAAAACCAAACAGCTGCTGAAAATTCTCCCCACCAAAAACTATGAAGCTGAAGAAACCTGTAACACCACATTCCAAACTGAACTGAATCTCCTGCCATGAGCCTTTGGAGAATTAAGAAAAAAAAAATCTAGAATCAGAACTATAAAAAGTAACCACAGACATGGATATGCATAAAAAAGGGAGAAATGCAGTGAGAACTGACTGTATTCAACAAAGGAAAAGAAGACAAAAGCACGATTTCTTCAGAACTGAAAAATAACTTATAAGGTGCCCAAGGGAAAACAGATTTGAGTTGAAATATAATAAGGGACGTATAAGTATAAAAATAACCTAAGCAAGAAATAGTCAAGAACTGGAAATGTCTGGGAAATGGCAAGAAGTTGGGTACACGACAGCACCGGGGCAGGTCACAGGGAGGTTGACAGGCAAGATTGGAAGCGGATTTATTCACTCAACAAATATTTTTGAGTGTCCACTGTGTGCAGGGCCCGGTTGCTTTTCACGATGAATGGAATTGGCTCTTGCCCTGTAGGGAAGACAAATGGGAGTCAGGGACCTTTAATCAGGAGAGTGATATAATCAGACTAAATTGAGAGGGCAGTAACTCTAGAAGTGGAATGAAAGACTTTCTGCGGGGGGAGTGGAGGAGAGGCAAGACTGAAAGGGAGGGAGGCTAATTAGGAGGTTGTAATAAATAATTCTAAGATAAGAGCATCAAGGTTACCTGATGACCCCATAAGTAGACGACACCAACACTTCTATTCTGGGGAGCTGGGGAATGATTCCATAATAGATGGAAAGAATTTCTGCTCTATTTTGGACATGGTGGGATATGACATGGAAAGACCAGACCCTCCGGGGAGCGTGGGAACCAGAGATCTTGGGGTGGTCATCTTTTGGCGGCAGGGGAAGCCACTGCACGTGAAGACATGCCATGGATAATTCAGTTCTCAAGCCTCAGAGGACCATGAAACTCTGGGGGCATCAATACTCAAGGTGTAGCGTGGAGGCAGAGCAGTGGGAAGACAGAGCCACTGCAAGAATGCAGCCAAGAGACAATCCAGAATCCAATCCATCAGGATATGGTGGCTGGTCCACAGAGGCAGACTGCATGTAGACCAAGGAAAGGAAAACCTGAGAGATGGGAGCTAGAGGCCACCGGGCATCTTACTGATGAGCAGTTTTGGGTTGAGGGGTGAATGCCATTCATACAGGAGATTCAGGAAATGCTCTCACACTGACATGAAGAAAGAGACAGAGGGTGATGACACAAAAGGGAAGTTGGATCAAGGGGAAAATGGGGAGCAGTGAGACAGGTGAGAGAGAACCAGTGGTAAGGGCAGAACTGGAGAAACGCCAAAAAGAGGATAAAACTGAGAGAATGAGAAAGGAAGGGACCAGGGTCTGGATAGAGGCTACCAGGCCAGCTTTCAGAGTAAAGAGTGCAGAGGCTGGCAGGGTGCCACGGCCAGCACCCCACGGCACATGCACATCCTCCCTGTCTTTGGATTCCTACAGCGCGTACTATGGAATTTTAGGCTCATGACTTCAGAGTCTAAGACATGGCTCTGGGCACCACTTGCTACCTGTATACCCCTGAACACATCGTAATTCATCCAAAGTTTAGTTTTGTCTAAGTACATTAGGTAGAACACCACCAGTCACAAACATTCCCACCTACCTCAGAGGGTTGCCATTGAGGGTCCCCAATACAGCGGGTATGTGGATGCACCCTGAAGACAGAAGAGCCCTGTGCATAAATCACTGGATCTATTTATTCCTCACTAGAGGATGTGTTCAATGAGGATGTGTTCAAGCCGCCTGCGTTCCACACGGGATCTAACAGAGCATTTCATAAACAGGCATTTACCACACACTGATGTGGATGAAGCACTAATCTCCTCTTCATGAAAGTGTGTGCCTGAGCTGTTTTCTACGTCCCACACCATGACACAGGGACACCGCCATACTTAGAACTCAGGTCCAGCCTGAGTTTTTGCATTCCTAACAAACAACAGAGTTTACCGTGTACACCTGTAATAGCATTTTCAAATGAGCGTTAAGTGCCATTATGAAAAGGTTTCCATATGTTACAGTCAACGATTGTTTTTAAATTAAGAAGAAAACAGTAAGCAATAATATTCCAAGCATACTCAGCCACTGGATCTAGAGAAGGCGTGTAGAGAAAAATCTGCCACCACATCCCGGCTGAGCAAGGAGACAGGTATTCCCCACACAGCCCTCATGTGGTAAGAAACCCACTGGCAATGGAAGATACGCTCGAGTTCTGCCAAATCACCAAGGAAGAAGTTGCTGCAGTCAAATCCATCATGTCATTTCACATTTGCATCCCTGTTACCCCTGAAACGGAGCATAATCTGGAAAAGTATGTTGTAATATGGCTGCTAGAGCCTTACCTACCATTCAATCCAAATCTTATTACAGAGATAATATTGGATCTGCTACTTAGCACTTTGCAGGGAGAAAAAAATAACACATGTGGAGAAAATACGTTTTTTTCATGACCAAAGCAGCAAATTATTTTTGCTGTTCTACACAGTACAGTAAGGCTCATACATTTTCAACAACCTAGATAAAATTCCCTTTTTCCATTCAAGGCAAGTCTCAGTAGTGATTTAAAATTAAATTGTTAACCAAGTGTCAGAAGCCATGAAATAAGCATAAGCATTAGTCTCCCTCTGAATAGAAACACCAGGATATTCTGAATCACATAAAACTCTAAAAGCATAAAGAATAGTAGCAACAGCTACTGAATGCCTTCAATTCAAGACAGCCATCACTACCTTTAATACTAAGGGTGAAATATTAGGAATGTGATATTGTTACTACTCTCTTTTTATAAAAGACATTCATTTATCAACTTACATAATATATTATGTCTCTATTAGATACCGGGCAATGCTAGGAATTGGGGATATGGTGTTACACCAAATGGACCTGCCCTTGCTCTCGTGGACTTATGGACTGATGGAAGAGACAGATTAAAAAAATTAAAGAGCTGGGAGCTCCCGTCGTGGCTCAGTGGTTAACAAATCCAACTAGGAACCATGAGGTTGCAGGTTCGATCCCTGGCCTCACTCATTGGGTTAAGGATCTGGCGTTGCCGTGAGCTGTGGTGTAGGTTGCAGATGCGGCTCGGATCCTGCGTTGCTGTGGCTGTGGCGTAGGCCGGCGGCTACAGCTCCAATTAAACCCCTAGCCTGAGAACCTCCATATGCCGTGGGTGCGGCCCTAGAAAAGACAAAAAGTCAAAAAAAAAAAATTAAAGAGCTAACCACACAATTACAAATATTAAATGCTAGAAGGAAGAGATATTGGTACTATGAGAAAAAAAAAATAAAAGGGATTGAATCTAACTTGAGAAGAGGAGAAGGTTTCTCCAGAGGAATTAGAATTTAAGCACAACTGAAGGCCAGAGAGGGAGAGGACACTCCAGCCAGAAGGACGACATGGGCAAAGGCTCTGAGGCAAGAAAGATCTGGGCATCATCGAGGACTGAAAGAGAGCAGTGGAATTTGAGCAGAGTGTGCATGAAATGAAGTGATACTTGTCAGAAGCAGCCAAATAATTTGGAGTAAAATAAAGGATCTGGGTTTTGTTTTGTTTGTTTTGTTTCTTAAGTGCAATGAGAAGTGGTGAAAGACTTTAAACAGAGCACAGACGGAACTGGATTTTTAGTTGTGAAAGAATGGATGGAGGAGGACAAGAAATGGGAAAGCTACGGCAGTGGAAATGGGAGAAGAGGATGAGTTTGGGATGCATTCTGGAGATGAATGAATAGGACTGTTCAACATGGATGTGGGAGAGCAGTGAGGGAGGGAGAAGGAGATCCCAGGTTTCTGGCTGGAGCAACTCACTGAACGGGGAGATATACAAAGACAGGAGGCACAGGCTTAGTTGGTAAGTAGGGGATCAAAAGGTTGTTTTTGATCAATGTTAAGGAGCTCTAAAGATACCTGTGAGATCTCCAGGTGGAAATGTTGAGTGTACTGTAGGATTAAATGCAACAAAAACAGTATGTGTATGCCATTTCATTCTCACAATCTAGATTAGTCGCTCAACCGGGTAAAGGTTACCCAGTCTTCATGGAAGGGGTCATTTCCACCCTCTCACTCACCTCCGGATACAGTTCATTTCCTGCCAAGGAGCAGGACAGTGAGATGGGAACATAGGTCCTCTCTAAGAACTGTGAACAGTGCTCATTTTCTTTCTTTCTTTCTTTTTTTTTTTTTTGTCTTTTTGCCTTTTCTAGGGCCGCACCTGGGGCATCTGGAGGTTCCCAGGCTAGAGGTCTAACAGGAGCTGTAGCTGCCGGCCTTCGCCACAGCCACAGCAACGCAGGATCCGAGCTGCGTCTGCAACCTACACCACAGCTCACGGCAACACCGGATCCTTAACCCGCTGAGCGAGGCCAGGGATCGAACCCGCAACCTCATGGTTCCTATTCAGATTCGTTAACCACTGAGCCACAATGGGAACTCCAAACAGCCATTTTCAAGTAGAGCAATTTACATCCTGAGGAAGCAGAGGAGTCTGTAATATACCAGTTGCATGGGGATTATAGATTTTATAAATTCTTATACAGGTTATCAATTTTATAAGCTTATAAATTATATACTTAGATAAATCATTGATAAAATATGTGAAATATATAAATATAATTTTAATAATATTTTATAAATATATTTTATACCCAAAAATATATTTTTAAGGTTTTATATGGCCATATAGTGTATATATTGTTTCACAGCTATATTGTGAAAAAAAAAACCTTAAAGTGATAGTTTTTAAATGTTTAAGACAGAGCTTCGATGGTTAATTGAGCTCATCTAACATTTCTTTGATTAAAAACTTAAGGTATTAATATTCTTCTATCATTTTGGCCAACTAGTAGCATTTTGAAAAGCACCACAAGATGTTATGAAATCAGTGCATCAACCACTGGTTCATGGTTTCAGGTTTATGCGCACATCTAACACATATCTGATCCCTGGGTTGACTCTGCTTTTTTTTTAAACCAGATTTCCATGAGTCAAAATCCTCAGTTCATTCAAAACTTCCACTGATTTAAATAAGAGCAAAAACTGCCAAAGTAGGCTTGCCACACTTGACTTCTGGCAGAGCGACATTTAACACCGCCCAGACGGCCAAATGAAAAGATGACGTCATGCACATCTGCTGATTCACGGGGAAAGGAGGAAAGAGGAGGAGCAGATGGTGAAGCCAAGAGAGATGTGGGAATTGTGAATACATTTTAGTGGATTACATTTACTGGAACTGGCTGCTGAGCAAGACAACACCTCAAATGAGATCGGAGGAGTCGAATGAGATTGGTTAAGCAGGCAAGTAAAAGGCAGAGTTTAGCTGTAAAAGACTAAGACCAAAGTATCCCTTTTTCTTTTTCTGAGTGCACATTTTCCATATCTAACCTACTTAAAAACGTAGTTTCTTAATGACTCACAAGATATATTTTAAAAACATCTTAAAGCCAACTCTTGTCCAAGGCAATTATGTTAATTTGGCACAACTTTATAAGACATCTTTTTTAGTTAAAACCAAAAATTTTAAATGACCAATACACAATATGAAGCAACATAATTTCTACAGTAAAAAATCCTATCTGTATTACATGTGCTTAACTGTCTTAAATATTCCATGAGGGAATAAATCCATCATTTATTCAATAATTGTTGCCTGCTATGCATAAGGAAATAGATGATCAGTTACTGAACCATAGGGTAAGGTGATCAATTACTGAACCCAAATTAGGACACTGTCTGAGAAATATGAATGGGCGTGTGAAAACAATCAGCAAGGATAGTGGTATAGAAATAACAACAGCAATTATTAACATTAACTTTTAATAAGTGATTATCATGTGACTAGTTCTCAGTAAAGCACTTCCTAAATTATCGTTTTTAATCATCGTAAAATACACAAAACATAAAATTTACCATCTAAACTACTTTTTAAGTGCACAGTATGGTGGCATTCAGTACATTTACATTGTTGTGCAGCCATTACCACCATCCACCTCCAGAGCCTTTTGATGTTGCAAAACTGAATTCTCTGTACCCTTTAGCTAACTCCCATTCCCTCCTCCCAGCCTCTGACAACCACCATGCTACTTAAGAATTATGATTTCATAAGTTTTTGCTAAAAATACACTTCTTCTGTTTGAATCCACTTATGTTTGTAGGGTATCTTTTTCAACTAAAACATTAAAACCAAGAATCAAAATAAACTGTATTTAGATTTCTGCATATCAAGGTATTAAATCTGGGTTTTAAAACATGAAGCATATTTAAATTATTAATAATATTTTGGAGAGAATGGAAAATTTACTGCTAAATTTTTAAATATTAACATCATTTTCCCTAATCTTTGTAAAATTTCTATTTCCTATGTTTTATAACAAAACTGTTATACACATATAGTATTTATTAATAAATATCATGTTTTCGATATAACATTCCCAAAATTTTTACTGCTGTGGTGTACAACCAAAAGCATTTGAGAATCATGGAAATAAAGGACTCTGATCCCATTAACAGGAATTAGTGAAAGAAGGGAAGGTGAAGAGTTTGTTTTTAAATATGGTAAAACATACTGAGTTTCATGTGTCATGTAGAAGATCAAGTAGAGATAGCCAAAAGGCAAAAGACACATAAGTCTAGAGTCCAGCTGAGATAGAGTCTATATTTAGAAGTCATCTACACAACAATGAGGAGAAAAGACTTAAGAACAAATGAGGACTGTGGAAAAGAACACAGCTGAGGCTCACACACTGGAGAGTCCGCATATTTAGAAAGTTTAAGAGAAAGGAGATCTAGGAGTTCCCATTGTGGAGCAATGGGATTGGTGGCCTCTGTGGAATGCTGGGACACAGGTTCAATCCCCAGCCTGGCACAGTGGGTTAAGGATCAGGCATCGCAGCAACTGTGGTGTAGCTTGCAGTACCGACTCGGATCTGATCCCTGGCCTGGGAACTTCCACTATTGCCACAGGGCAGAGCAGACCCAGAAGAACACATAAGGATGCCTTATAAAAATGAGGCCACAGTGTCAAAAGTTGCAGAAAATTAAGGAACTGAGAAAAGGCCACTCATTGAGTTTGGTTGCCAGAAGGTCACTTTGTCCTTCTGAGAGTATTTTTGGTAATGGATGGTGTCAGAAGCTTGATTGGTGTCACCCGATTGAATGGTGAGGAAATGGAGATAAGCAGTGTGAGTAGGTCACAAGGAAAGTTTGGAGATGATAGAAATGAAAAGAAAAGGAGGATTATAATGGATGGAATGCTCTGGTTGCAAGATGACTTTCTAAGGTAGTGGTTCACTACTGGGGGTAATTTTGCCCCTGGAGAGACATTTGGCAATGATTTGGAATGATTTTGGTTGTCACAACTCCAGAGTGCTACCAGCATCTGGTGAGTAAAGGGTTGCTGCTAAACACTTGCAATACACAGCACAGCCCCCTGCAACAAAGTGTCAATAGTGGCCCAAATATCAATATGTCAGTAGTTTAGAAATTCTAAAGAACCAGAAAGAGCTGAACATTTTCATATGGTGAGAAGTTAGCAAATGAAGAAAGGAAGGATATCATGACAAATCAGGGTCCCACAAGAATGGGAAGGTATATAATTAAGGTCAGGCTTTTCAAGTTGTTTGAAACAGGAGGAATGGAAGCAAGGCCAAATATTCAGAGAAATGGAGATCAAAAAGTAGAAAGTTGGGGGAACTCATAGCTGATGGCCTTGATTTCTTTAGAAAAGTAAGCAGCAAGAAGTCTGCAGAGATATGGAGATAGATATAAGGTCTTGAGAGAGGAAAACACTTAGAATAGCCCATCGGGAAGCAGAGTCAATTAGAGGGACATGAAAGGTTTACCAAATATCCATGAGGGCCCAACAGAAAGGGGGAAAAAAATCAACTCAGTTCCCTGAATATCTAAAACAAAAAACTTATTTATCCCAGGATCCAAAAATAAGAGGATGACAGAGCTTCCTCAAGGTCAGGATTGGCCAGATGGATCAGAGAAGGACAAGAAGTAAGAAGGCCAGGTAGTCCTGCTGAGTCAGCTTACTTGATGTCCAAGATATGGTAATGATGCCAAAACCAGATGAACTGAGAAGACACAGAGGAGGCTGGATGCCATGGGGGTGGGGTGGGGGGGAGACAAATACCAGGTTGGGTAGGAGGAAGAATGACAGGAGAAAGAGTGATAGTAAGTCAAGGTCAAAGACAGCAACTCTTTGGAGTCTCAAATGTTGGAGGATAAACTGTTTGAAATTATAATAAGGTTCAAGACAAAGCCATGGCAGTAGACTAATTCTGACATCCGGTGTGGGCAGGGAGGGATATACCTATATTGTACCATCCTTAGGACATTCCTACCGGCCTCAGTCATGAGAGATCACCTACTTATCAATATGTCTCTCTTTAGGTACACCAATCACACTGTCACTAAATCACCCTGCGTATCCTATAGCACACATTAGTAACATGGCCACCTGAAGTTAGTGGAGATTGTGTCACCATGGCTTGCTGGCCCACATGGAACTCAAACCTCTCTGACATCAAACTGTCCTGAGAGTTGGACAGGTAGAAAGATGCTATCATGATAGAGCAGCACAGAACACCCCTTATTACAGGATGGACACCATGACCCATGTCTATGGCTATTGTCTACCATGATAGTGACTGAATCCAACTTTACAACCAAGACAAAACTGGCTTTCCTTTCTTGCCTTCTAAACTCTGATTACATTCTCTGAAGACACAAACCGCATTAAGCACTATTCCCTGTATTTATCATTTTCTTCCAAGATCAAGATATAAGAAACACAGTTTTATTTCATCATTTTAGCTGCTATCTTTTAGCACAAAGCCTGTTCCAGCATGTCCTATTATATTAAAGGGACAATTTAATTTTTAAGGGAGTGCAGCAGCTAGAAACATGAATGGAACAAAGCAAATGACTCGGAAGAAAACACAAAATGAGAATTTAACTCATAAAAATAAATAAATGAAAGTAGACTAACTAGTTCAAACAAATGATATAACATTAAGACACTCTGAAATTGGCATTTTAGGAGTTCCTATTGTGGCGCAGTGGAAACGAATCAGACTAGGAACCATGAGGTGGCGGGCTAGATCCCTGGCCTCGCTCAATGGGTTAACGATCCGGCATTTCCCTGAGCTGTGATGTACGTCACAGACATGGTTTGGATCTGGCACTGCTGTGGCTGTGGCATAGGCTGGCAGCTGTAGCTCTGATTTGATCCTTTGTTTGAGACCCTCCACATGCCGCGGGTGCAGTCCCAAAAAGACAGAAGACAAAAATAAGTTAAAATAAAATAAAATAGGAGTTCCCGTCATGGCACAGTGGAAATTAATCCGACTAGGAACCATGAGGTTGTGGGTTCGATCCTGGGCCTCACTCAGTGGGTTGAGGATTTTGCGTTGCCGTGAGCTGTGCCATAGGTCGCAGACGCAGCTCGGATCCTGTGTTGCTGTGGCGTAGGCCAGAGGTGTAGCTCCAGTTCGATCCCTAGCCTGGGAACCTCCAGATGCCACGGGTGTGGCCCTTAAAAAAAGCAAAATAAATAAATAAAAATAAAATAAATAAAATAAAATTGGCATTTTAATAAATATTCTGATTACATTCCAAAATCAAATAAAATGTTCAGATATGAAACTGTCTTTTTTTTCAGAGGGCTGTTAAATAAGAGACAAAAGAAATAATTCTTTATGCTAATAAACAAATACTTTAAAATTTTAAAAAGAGCAACCAAACACCTAAAATACTAGGTTGTTAAGCCATAGGAATACTGACATTCATCAAGTACTGTGAATTTTTCTCCAAATACAGATTGTATCAAATTATCAGCTCCAGTGAAGGGAATAAGTATAAACATTACACCCAAAAAGATACAAATAACCCCAAGACTATATATCTATATATACGTGTGTGTGTGTGTGTGTGTATATATATATATATTTACATAAATATTTATATAACTAACATCCTCATCTTGTAAAATTAAGCAATTTCAAGGATCAGGACCAATGTCTAGGCTTTTTGACAGATAATCCATAAATAATAATTAGGATGTTTTTTATTTTACTACATCTTATTCACTGGGGTTCAGAAAAGTAACATGTCACCAATAACCTAATTATTAAAGATTTTCTATGTACAGCAGCAGAGAGTATCCAGCAAAGCAGCTATTCTGGAGCTCATCACAGAGATTGTATAGAAGTTATCTACACACATATTTAATAATGACGGGGTAGAAATGAGTGGAATGAACCATAGACAAGATAGAGCAAGAAAGAAAAAACCCAAGGCCAAACTCTCTGAATCAGTGGTTGTGAGGTTTTAAGAAGTTTCTTAAATCAAACAGACTACCAGACCCCATACCTGATTCGGAATATGTGGGGCACAGCCCACGCAAATGGATTTTGTAACAAGCACTTCAGATGATTCCAAAGCTGGTGCTGTGTGGACCAGCTTTAACAAAACACACTATATTATAAAAAGGAATAGCTGATAAATTGAATCTTAGCAAAATTAAAAACGCTTGCTCTACGAAAGATCCCATGAAGAGGACAAAAGGGCAGAAAGAGGATAGATTTCAGAAAATATCTGCATATCTGAATAAACTCTGTGGATTGTGCCTCTGTCTATTTCCCGGTTTTGCTTTATTAAAGATATGAAAGGATGTTACCTTTGGGGAAAACATGGAATTTCCCTGTATACTTTTTGGCAACTTCCTGTAAATCTATAATTATCTCAAAATAAAAAGTTTAAAAAAAAAACACCTACTTGTCTATCTATTGATCACATTGATAACAAGCTGACAAGTTTATATTAACAGTCTGAAATTTTTTTAAAAGAGCAATAGTTCAGTAAAGCTTGACAATTTACAACTTGTGAAGTCTTCTCCATTAACCTGAATTGCACAGGTATTCTCTCCGTACTAATTCAGATGTAAGTATAAAAGTTACTATTGCTGTTGTCATTATTATTACCATTTCACTTTCCAAAGCAGTGTTATGACATGTACCACAGAAACTGAGGAAATTATATTGTATTTAACATTAAGAGCTGTTAGGAAAATATTTCAATTTTCTAATATGTAATGCTGAGTGAATATTAGTTTTGCGGTTTTTTTTTTTTAGGGCCACACTGACAGTATATGGAAGTTCCCAGGCTAGGGGTCAAATTAGAGCTGCAGCTGCTGGCCTACACCACAACCACAGCAATGCCAGATCCTTAACCCACTCAGCAAGGCCAGGGATGGAACCCACATCCTTACAAACAGTATATCAGGTTCTTATCCTACTGAGCCACAAAGGGAACTCTGAGTATTAGTTTTTAAGACTTTATGATTAGTATTTTTCAAAGCTAAAGGAAGTTAGAAAAGGAGAAAACAGGCTAGATAATTATTACTATCTCAATATATAAAACAGTGGGTCAGCAAGAGCATTTTCATTGTCTCTAGAATTTGGTGTCTATTATTGTGAATCATAATACTAATTAATTGCTAATACTCATAAAGGAGTTACTGTGTGCCAGATACTATGCTAATAACTTCATCATGTGTGGGTCGTTTTTAATACACACAACCCAGAAGATAGCTATTGTTATGAAAGATAAGTGAAGAGGGAGGTTAAAAGCTTGTGCCTGGCCAGATCGCTCATGAGGCTAGAACTCATGCTACGACTACCAAAACATACAACTGAAACCCTTGTCACTGCCCTCACCATGTCATCGCCAGCCTACATTCTCCCAAAGGATGAGGGATCCCTAGGTCTGCTCTGAAAATGTCACAGAGTGAAGGGCCCTGGTTTCTGATAAGGTTTTTCACCTGACACTAAACATTTTAATAATCAGCCAGAGTAAATAACCATGTCCACATTAACTCCAGACACTGTGGATAGATTAACATTAAAAACAGAAAGGCCAGAGATGAAGGAGTCCTACTCGCAGCTGCCTTGAGAAGCCCTGACCAACTCAGAGAAGTAGCCATGATAAAACAAACGGAAATAGCTACAAGTTTCAGGAGGGCAAGGCCATGTCACAAGAATTAGAAATTCATCAACAGAGGTGGTTGTTATCTGGTATCTAATTTCACTTTTACCATACATTTCATTTCTGAAGTCAACTTGCGGATTCCTTTTGAATATTTTCTCATTATTTATAAAGGAGAGACCCTGATTCCAAACTTATTCAAAGCCAGGAGAAGCAAGTTTTACTATTTCTACACTCAGAATATTAAACATATTTCTTGAAACAGCTGTTTTGAAAGTGCTCGAAGAACTGTAAGATGTAAAAAATAATAATTGGCAGTTCCCAACATTATGCAAATGAATACATTTCAGGCAGTACACCGTAAGACCATTTCTAGTCAAGCCATTAGGAAATCTTTTTTTATGCAATGCTTTGTTATCCAGTGTCGGTTGCAATTACAAATGATAATAGTTAAAAAAAAAAAAATTAGGTATGCTGAGTCACTGTGAACTGTTTGTCCTTGCAGTTAAACAAGAGTACCTGGGGCCCAGCAGCAGGTCCTACCACCACTACACTGAATGGAAAGGTTCTAAGGAAGGGTGTTGCCAGTGCTATTTATGGAAGACCAATTTGGACCTGTTAATCCAGAAAGAACTACTGGGCTGAGTGGAAACTCAGTGTTCTGGAAATAAAGAACAATGCCCTGTGTGATTTCAAGACAACAGAAACAAAAAGCAAATACAATTAGGTTATTTAAACCCTGAGAGTAACAAGTTAGGTGGTTCAGTTTCATCTACAAGGAAATAATAAGAGTAGCTAATAATTATTTAGTGAGGCAAGGGCACCACTAACAATATTTAAGCCTCACAACTACCTTATAACATAGGTACTATATCCCATTTTACATATGTGGAAACTGAGGCTCTGACAAGTTCAATAACCTTTCCAAGATCATAGAGCTGGGAGAACCAAAGCTAGGATTCAAATCCAAGCACTCTGAATCCAAAATTTCCCCCTGCCTTTAAGCCATAATGCCTTACGATTCTTAGATGAAAGGTTTCCGAATTTATCTCTCTGAAGTGAAGGTACCCGTGAAAAAGCACCATAAATTATTGATCTAGTAAATCTAAAGTTAACATATATCCTTATGTGACATCAAGTTATCTTAGGGTAGGTTCTAGAATAGGCATAGAAAACATATGGCAAGCATCTGAGGAGAACGTACAACGAAAAAACTTCAAATAGAGGAAAGCTGTACCGTAATCTATTTTGCCTGTGAAGTGAGAAAAGGTAACAATTGTTTCACCCGATTTATGTCTCTGAACCCCAGAACACCCATGTCCAGTTCATAGGCAAAAGAAGCACAGTTTGAGAAACTCCAAAATGGATGCTGGAGTTCCCTGGTGCCCTAGCAGTTAAGGATCTGGCATTGCCGCTGCTGTGGCACAGGTTCAATTCCTGGCCCAGCAACTTCCACATGCTGCAGGGCACAGCCAAAAATAAACTAAAATAAAATTGATGTCAAAGATACATACATTTGAACAAAGATTAATCTTACTTGTTTAAGTTTATTAATATCTTGTTAGATTTGCAGAGATTTAAGATGATGTTATAGATGGTGGGGATGTGGGAAAAGAGCCATTCATGAATTATTATGGGTGGAAATGTACATAGATATTCACTGTGGTGCTAATTATAAAACAGAAAGTAGAAGCAATGGAAATATTCCCACAACAGGGACAGATTAATGCATAGGATGCTATGTAGTCTTTAACTATGCAGATCTATATTATTGATATGAACTCTAAGTTAGAAGGGAAAGGCAGACTATGAAACAGCAAAAGAGCAGAAACCCATTAAAAAACATTTAAAGTCTAGATAACAGATACACCAAAGTGTTAATGGTTATTATCTCTGTAAAATGGAATTGGGACAATTTTATACTTGTTGTTTTTGCTTTGTTGTTGTTCAGAATGATTGGCTTTATTTTTTATTTATTTTTTAGAATTTTGATAATTTTTACTTCCATTTTAGTTGGTGTACAGTGTTTTGTCAATTTTCTACTGTACAGCAAAGTGACCCAGTCACACACACACACACACACACACACACATACATTCTTTTTCTCACATTATCCTCCATCATGCTCCATCACAAGTGACTAGATATAGTTCCCTGTGCTACACAGCAGGATCTCATTGCTTATCCACCCCAAATTCAATAGTTTGCATCTATTAACCCCAGACCCCCAGTCCATCCACTCCCTCCCCATCCCCCTGGCAACCACAAGTCTGTTCTCCAAGTCCATGAGTTTCTTTTCTTTGGAAAGGTTCATTTGTGTCGTATATTAGATTCCAGATATAAGTGATATTATATGGTATTTGTCTTTCAGACTTACGTCACTTAGTACGACTCTCTAGTTCTATCCATATTGCTGCAAATGGCATTATTTTGCTCTTTTTTATGGCTGAGTAGTATTCCATTGTGATATCTTTGTTCTTTGAACAATCATACCAAAGGGTAAATTCTGCCTTCCACAAATGCACCACACAAAGCCTTCTCCGCTTCAAAGGAGGATGGTTAGGGTTTGAGCTTTGTGACTCAAATTCCCCCTGGCACCCTTCGAGTTCAGACATATTCCATAACACCTTTAATACTTCCTTAGGCATTGTATGCATAAGACTATATATGTATATTCTTTTTCTTATATTATCTTCCATCACAGTCTATCCCAAGAGATTGGATACAGTTCCCTGTGCTACACAGTAGGATCTCATTGCTTATCCATTCTAAATAGGTTGCATCCACTAACCCCAAACTCCCAGTCCATTTCACTCGCTCCCTCTCCCCCTTAGAAACCATAGGTCTGTTCTCTCTGTCTGTGAGTCTATTTCTGTTTTGTAGATAGGTTCATTTGTGCCATATTTTAGAGTCCAATTGTAAGTGACTCTCTTTCTGGCTTAATTCACTTAGTATGATAATCTCTAGTTGCATCCATGTTGCTGCAAATGGTATTATTCCATTCTTTTTTGTGGCTGAGTAGTATTCCATTGTATATATGTACCACTTCTGATGAAGCCAATACTATTGTGATTGGAGAGCAAAAAGTAATGGAGCACTGGTCTCTGAATGGCCTCTATACCAGTGGTATTCAAACTTCAGTGTACATCAGAATCACCTGAATGATTTGTTAAACCCAGAATGTTGGGCCCACCTCCAATTTCTGATTCACAATCTATATTTCTAACAAGTCCTTAGATGATATTAAGGCCGCTTATGGTGGGGGAGGCTGGGGGAGCACTTCTTGCTAACCAATGAACTAAACTGCACTTTCATTAAGGAGGTCACTAGCCACTTGTGGTTTACTGAGCATTTGAAAGGTGGCTAGTGAAACTGAGATCTTTAATATTATTTAACTTTATCTTAAATACCAATACTTGATTCAAGTAATGGGGAATTTTAAGTATATTTAGAACATCTTGGGTATGTAAAACTACTCTTTCAACCACATATTTTATGAACCCTAAATACAGATAAAGAATTTCTGATGGAAATTTAATGTCTGACTTATGTGTTAGAAGTAGAAAATGTATATAAGATTTTGAAGACTTACTAAAATGAAAATATAAAGTATTTCATTTATAATTTTTATGCTGATTATGTTAGAATAATATTTTGACTATACTGAGTTAAGTAAAATATATTATTAAAAATAAAATTATTATTAAAACTGATTTCTCGTATTTCTTTTTTCCTTTTTAACACGGCTATTATAAAATTTAATATTGTTACTAAAGTGGGTCACATTATATTTTCCTTTAATATCGATGATCTAAATTATTACGTGAATAAGAGAGAGAAAGTGGGAGAGAGACCTTCTATCTTCTATAAGCAATTAATTTTGTTTACTGTCTCTATGCAATTGCTATTTAGCCTGAACCCTGTTATCCTCCTATACAAAATATACAATTTCCAAATTTCTGGTGGTATAAATATACTCTGTAACTGTTCCCTTTCCACCCATTCTAATCCTTTTTTTCTTGTTTTATTCAACTTCAATGGCACAGAATTAGATTAATCACGATTTTTGATAAGGGAGATCCCATTCACATCTCTGGGCCACACATGCTGCCCTCATTCACTCATTCTTCCTATCTAATATTGTAACATGCAACCATGAACCCATTGTGTGACTCAAATATTAGAGTCTGATAATAACTCATCTACCCAAATAGCCCTTCCAGTCTCATCTTCCTGGTCCCCATTACTTGAGGGAACAACCATTCTAAATCATGCATTCAATATTTTATTGTTTTCCTTTCTATATGTTATCATCTCATCTACATGTATTCCTAAAAACTATGGCTATGCTTTTAGTGATTTTAAATTTATAGAAAAGGGTACTATATGTAATATTTTTAGAATGTACTCATTTTATATTGTTAAAACACCTATATTGCAGTTCTTGAATTATACTTTATTTCGATTATGGCATATTTCTCATGGGGTGACTATATTACAGGTTTTCATCCTCTCTCTTGCCCTAGACATTGGGGTTTTCCCATGTTTCTGATGCTGCATACAGTGCTACCATAAATATTTCTGTACATATGTGTAAGAATTATACACACACACGCGTGCACGCGCGC